>JAPDSC010025537.1:25429-47008 GCA_026290005.1 Latrodectus geometricus
ACGGAACGCCATGTGGGATCTCAACGGCCACCTATCACTAGCAGCCGAGAAGACAGGCATATTATCCGCATGGCCATAATGGATCGTGCAACCACGTCACGAGCCTTGAGTCAAGAAATGGGGTCGTTTGGAAGGCAACAAGTGTCTGCACGAATAGTTCGACGACGTTTGCAGCACCATGGACTCTCAGCTCGGAGACCATGGCTGCGACTTCTCTTGAGGCTGCGTCATAGACAAGAGCGCCTTCAATGGTGTGATCAACGACGAACCTGGGCGCACGAATGGCGAGATATCACCTTTTCAGATGAATCCTGGTTCTGTGTACAGCATCATGATGGTCGCAACCGTGTTTGGCGGCATCGTGGAGAACGCACACTGGTAGCGTGCATTCGTCATCGTCATACTGGCCCATCACTTGGCGTGATGGTATGGGATGCCATTGTGCCACGGTGCTTTGAACAGTGCACGTTACATTTCTGGTGTGTTACGACCCGTGGCTCTACCCTTTATTCGAGCCCTGCGAAACCCTACGTTTCAGCAGGATAATGCCCGACCGCATGTTTCCGGTATGATACGGACCTTCCTTGATACGGAACATGTTCGGCTGTTGCCCTGGCCAGCACGTTCACCAGATCTTTCACCAATAGAAATCAACTCGTCAATGGTTGCCGAGCCACTGGCTCGTCACCAAACGCCAGTCACTACGGTTGATGAACTGGGACATCGTGTTGAAGCTGCATGGGCATCTGTACCTGTACATGCAATCCAATCTTTGTTTGACTCAATGCCCAGGCGTATAACTGCTGTTATTACTGCCAGAGGTGGCTGTTCTGGGTACTGATTTCTCAGGATCTATGCCAAATGTTTTGAAAATTTAATCACTTGTTATTTCAAGTATAATATATTTGTCCAATAAATATCATTTTGTTATCTGCATTTTTTCCTGGTGTAGCAATTTTAATGGCCAGTAGTGAATAAAAAATCAACATTAAAATTCATTTTTAGAAAATACTGTAATAATACTTTTTTCTATTTTCTATTCCTTAGCATGTTTATTTGTTTTAATTAAATATGCTTGTTAGCAGTTATACCCTCGTTGGAATAATGACACTGTGTTTTCAACTTAGCAGAGATTGTGAGAACCAAGAAAATGGAGAGCTTTGCTGATAGAAAACAATTTTAAACGAAACTAGATACAACTCATATTAAATCTTATCCAGAACCATCAATCCATAAATATTTAAATTTTGATTCAAATTAGTAAAAAATGCATCATTAATATAAATGTGTGTTTGTATAAAACATTATTCATAAGCATTTGCTTTATTTTTAAGGAAAAAGATGTTTAATGAATTAGCAAATTAAATATTCTTAAAATCGACACTGCAAATTTGCATGATAGTAGAAAAAGATATGTAAATCACTTTACTATGTGAATTCTTTTTCAGGACATATTTCCTTTTCTGAAACCACAATTTATCTGCAAACATAATTTTATTTTGGAAAGTAAATCAGTTTAATCATAAAAATTTTTGATATTCAATCCCAATTTTGCATTTAAATAAAAAAACTTCTTTAAATAAATAATACTTGTGTAAAATATACATATGTATATTATAATTAGAAATTTATTATTCATTTCTTTATAAGTGCTTTATTTTAAACTATTGTTAATTTTATTAAATAAGTATAGATGATCTTAGTTAAGGAAATATAAATCTTTTACAGAGATACATTAAAGTAACAAAACATTTTCCAGCTTTTATTCTTATCTTGTGCCAATACTGAATCAGCTTGACATAAAATCAATTCATCTTATTGTTGTATAATGATCAGTTCCGCTTGTTTAAGAACGCAACATACTTTGTTCGCTTCTTTTTACCTTTAAAAACCCTTAATGAGGCGAATATTTTATTCAGGAAATAGTTTTCAAAAGAAGAGTTCTCTTTTGCTATAATAAAAAATTTATCTGTATATTATTATTGAAATTACTACTATTTCCAAAACGTCTTTGTGAATTTATTAAAATTAATGGAAAAATATAGAGAAATTTGTTAGAATAAACTAAAATAAAATAAAAAGCATCATTAAAATTTGTTTTCAAGGAATAATAATCAATTATGTTTTCCTGGAAAACAAGCATTCTTAACGAAAATAGTATATTACAATGATTTTCAGCATATCTTTTAAAAATATTTACATTCATTTCTTCAATATATAAAAGACACATTGATTCAAACTTTCATATGTTTTATGCATTTTTCTTTTTATTATATCATTGCCATTAAAAATTGTAACTTTTTCTCAAATAATTATTCTTCTTATTATTCCTTATATCCGAAATTAATTTGTATTTGTACTTATTGCTTCGTCATTTCATTCTAATTATCAGTCGAATATTTGTTTTAAAAAATATGGTAATGTAAGGATATGTTTAAAGTTTAAGACAAGATTTATTTTTTTTAATTATTAAAAAAATACCTTGCAGTGTTTGAAACTAATTTTAAATTAAAAATCCTCTAATTAAAAACGTAAGTGCTTATCTGCGTTTTAAGGAACCTCTGGACTAAAGAATGAAAAACATAACTTAAAATTAATCTATTATATTAAATACAACTATTAATATTATAAATAAATCTAATTCTTCACTGCTGGACAATTGCTAAGGACAATTGCAATGTAGCATAACATTAAGACATGAGGCCTAGTAGAATAAAATATTGTTGCCACACTGTTTAGACATTAGAATAAAGAATATTTATTGTTCTGGAAAGTACAAAAGCTGTGAAACATCTGAAAGAAAAAAAAATGTTCATTTGATGCTGCATACGAAAAAATGGAACAATGCATCTAAAAATCAGCAGGCACCTTGAAGAAAGGTATCAGTACGAGATATGTCCACCGTGGAGTGTGGTGTTCTTGTTTGTCGGATGAGGGTGTTCTTGTTTGTCGGAGGATAGTTTCGACCAGCAATTTGCCTCCTTAAAGCATCCCACACATTTTCAATGGGGTTTAGATCTGGAGAACGTGATGGCCATACGAGGCGTTGAATACCCTCGCAGTCTAAACAATCCTGAACAACAAGTGTTCGATAACATGCTGCGTTGTCGTCCATAAAAACATATTTATCACCGACAGCACCACGGAAAAGACGAACATGAAGAATTAGAACTTCATTAACGTATCCTTGTCCCGTCATAGTCCCATTCGCAACCGCATGTAGGGGCGTGCAACCATTGATCATGATGCCGGCCCACACCATGAAACTGCATGTTGGATATTGGTCCCTTTCCTGGATATTTCTGGACGATAAGCAGTACCACTCTCGCCCCAGATCAGTTGGCGTCTACAATCCGATGACAGACTGAACCTGCTTTCATCTGAGAATAGTATGCACGCCCAGTCCTGTTCATTCCAATTGCGATGTTTACGACACCATTGCTAACGGGCAGTACGGTGATGCCCGGTCAATGGGACACACAAAACAGGTCTGCGGGCGTATATTCCTTTTCCCCTCAAACGTCTGGCAACAGTTTTTCAAGAGATCTGCTTTCCTGAGGCAGCAAGAAACTGATTTGCCACCTACTGAGCTATGGAGCACCTGTTCCTTTTTGCTGAATAGGACGATATATCTGTCTTCTGCAGGCATCCTACTTCTAACACGACCTCCCCCGTGCCGCCAAATACACATTCCAGTTGTTTTAAATGACTTTCACAGCCGTGAAACAAGGCTTTGAGCGATGTCGGTGTCTCTAGCAAAGTCTTTTATTTTTCCCTCTTCTTCGATCTTTCCAATAATTTGGTCACTCATAAAATCATCTAAGTGATGTCGGGAAGACATGCCAAAAATTTCAAACTCGTCTATTAAATTTTTCTTGTAAAACATTGACTTAAAACAACAACTGTGCTCACGCGTCAAAACCTTTAAAGCTCTTATGAACGCTATCAAGTGATGAACAGACGTTGAAAAAAAATTTGCATACACATACTTTTTCTTACTATATCCCGCACTTATTCTAATTTTCCACATTTTGCCTCCTTTCATTTTGTGGTTGCTATGGATGATAGTGTTATCCGTCCTTATCAATTTTCCAGCAGTGTATTACAACAAACAGTTAATTGTAAAAACGATATATCCAGTTGAATATATTTTTTATAATTACCTGTTTTTTAAATGTAGTTGAAGTCAATAGAAAGTATTTTTAATATAAATTTGAACTTGATTCCTTGGTATTGGTTTTTTTTCTGTTTTACTCATTTTTTCAGAGAAAAATCTCATACTTGCTCTGAATTTTTTTTAATCACATGGAAATCACCTGTTTATAACAATTAAGTAATTTAAATTTCCGTTGTAATTTATTTTGGTATCAAACCATATTTACTATAGGTTATTTTTAATCACCTTTAACAGGATGTATTAACAATGTATTTTGATCAACATTTTTTTCGTTAGTAATTACATTTATTATCAATAATTCTTAATCTTTACATTTTGTTAGAGAAATTATCAGAAAAGCTTTTCCTTGTGTGTTCAGATAAGTCTAAAATATAAGCATACAAATTCAGGATAAAATTTTAAATTAATGTCCTCTTTATAAACCATCTTTATACAATGCACAAAGCTCTCTTTAAACAATGGAAACGTGTCAATGGAAAAGAAATATGAGAAAATATATAAAAACAATTATTAAAACAGGTAAAAGTAATTATCAAAAAGAAAAAAATATTTCTTATATCAAAAAAATGAATTGTTAAAAAAAATCAACACTTTTTGATTTTTGTAATGATTTCTTATAAAGCTAAATGTTGTTTTTATTATATTTATTTCCAATATTTAAGAAATTGTTTATTATTATAAAAATGAGTTCATATATTGTTTCATAAATTGTAATCATTTAAATTATCAAATAAAGAAACAATTACTTACACAACTTTTGCATGATCTCGTTCTTAATAATAATTTTTAAAAAGCTGGTGTTTATTTGCAAAATATTTAAACGTGCAGTTATTTTTTGAGTGTTATAGTAAGCATATTTTTAAAATATCTTCATTTTGATGATGTTTTGTGAAAACATGATTTAAAACTGTTTAATTTCGATTTATTTGATTACTTTTTAATTTGATTTTATTGTTTAATGTTGAGATTTTTTAAATTCAAAAGCCCATTTTTGAGATTTCTTTGCATAAGATTATAAATGTTTTTAAACACTAATGATAATTAAACGTTGAGTTTTAGTTACCTATAGTATTCAGTTAGGCTAATGTGTTGTAGTTTAATATATAAATACTAATCAAATTCTCATTTTCAAATAAATTGTATCATATAACTTTAATTTTTTTATGTATAAAAAAAGAAATATATAAAATTATTTCTTAGCAAAAAGCTATTAAGTTAAATTTACTCTCACATAAGTAATAATAAAAACTCTAATATATATATATATATATATATATATATATAAAATTGGAAATTATAAATAATTTTTGGCATACATTTTATATATTTTTTAAATTGTTTTTATTTCATTTGAAGTCAAATATAAAATTATTGATTGCTACAACAAAGATAATGAAGTACAAAATGTTTTTGTAATTCTTATTTAAATGACTTAAATTCACTTCAGATTACATATATATATGCAATAATAAGTTTTAGAACATAAATATTATCCATGAAGTATACCCAATAAATAAATTTCCGTAAATTAACTAAAAAAAGGAACAACATTAATAAGATAGTTGATTATAAACTTGTTAGAATAACTTGAAATCATAATGTGCAAACCTTAATAGTTAAATTTGAAATAAAATCAAAACAGAATAACTTTTCAAATTTTTAATAAAATATAATTTAAACTAAACTATTTTTCCTGATAAAATGATTCAAAGAACACTTTAAAAATGTCCAAAATAAAATATCAAACAGTTACAGGAATCTTCATTAAATAGTTTGACTGTGAAAAAAATTATGTATGGAGAAATAACACTAAAAGTAAATGCAGAGCAATAACTGTAAAATGAAAATCATTTAATATTGATCTTTGATATTTCACTGTTCCTGGATCAATAGAAAAGATCAGGGCAGAAATATGCAGTAAAAGCTAAACTTTTATATTAAACTCACAGAGTATGTCTATGTTCCATTATGTTCTAAAAAAAGTCTAGCAAGCAATAGTTTCTTCATCCATGTTCTATTTTATCCTTATCTGGATTTAATACTGCATGTTTTAGAGGATTTTGTGAAAAATGGAAACATTAAAAGTAAACGAAATTCTTTATTTCCATTTTAAGTTTATAGCAGTATAAAAATAATAAATATTCATGCTTATACCAAAATTTCTATTTTTGTAAAATGATAAAAATAGTTTTCTTTTTTTTAAATTTAAATTGTTATATTGGTTTTTATAAAATCATTGTACAAAAAATATAGAATCAAATTCATTTGCATTAAATTTCTATTACTTTCTAAAATCTGTGAAATAAATGACTAGTTATACATTCATGAGTTTAGTAATTTTGAATTCTATATTGTAATAATTCTTCAGCAACTTACATTTAAATTATATACTTCAACTCTTAAATTCATTATTATTCATTTAACAACATACGTAACATAGGAAAAACAATGTATTATTTGTTTCATACTAAAATTTATCGATTATTTATGTTTATGACAATCGAGTTTTGTATATTGTAATCAGCATTACAATGAAGTTGAGATGTATTTGGTGTTTTTAAAATGAACTTATAAAAATTTGGAATTTAATAAACATTAATAATTATTTGCATAACATTTATGATTAATGATCCCTAAAAACATTTTATGAAAAAATTTGTTTTGCACAAAATTATTTACATAATGAATCATACATCAAATAATACAAACAATTTAGCTATTAATTTATTTTGTAAATTATCATTGAATCAGTGTTGAAAGTATTTATTATCCAATCTAACAAAAATAAACTCATAAGAAATTATAAAAATATTGAATATCCAATATGGTGTCAAGTATATTAAAATTGTATATTACTTGTGATATCCTTTATATAGTGTATAACTTTTTTAACTAAGTCTGTAACAAGTGTTACCTCTGTCGAGGTTGATCCACTTTCTTGTGTGACCACCACATCTTTCAATATAAATAACTACACACACTAAAAAGGAACCAATTAGTTGCATTACGAGTGATTTGTAAGACACAATAAAATATAGCAGGTTATTTTTATTTTTTTTTCTCTGTTCATACTTTGCTGTTAAATTTAGAAGCAAGAAACTAAAGAAATTATTCAGAGTGCTTACAAAATTAAAGATCTATTGTAAATATATTTTACAGAAGAAATCATTTTTTAATATATATATTATTAAAATATCAAATTGTTGATGTAAATCAACATGCAAGAAAAAGGCTTTTATTCTTTAACATCGTAGAATTTTACTAACTTTATCTAACACATATTACACATTCGGAAATACATTTCATTTCCTTTAAATTTGTCTTTACATGCGAACAAAATGAAGGAATCTAAGTAATGTAGTTTTTAAATAGATATGACTCCTTTTTATCATTCTTTTAAGTAATAATTAATAATAAATATATTCAACTTTTACTAAATTTCTTATTTCAAATGTTGGCAAAAAAATCTTTTTAACGCTATTATTTAAATTAAACGCTAATACTTTTCTATGTAAAATAATCTTCAATGTAAATCATTATTTTTCAAATTTTATTTCTTTCCAGTTAAATTCTTTAGTTATATATTATACAGTTTTTTTTATACTATTTATTCAAATATTTTACATTTTTGTACATTTTTCTGATTGACGCATGTACTGACCTATGCATTATATATTTTTTATTAATTTTTAAATTTATTAATTAATTCTAATTCCATCAGTTATTTTCTTTATAAGTTTTAGTTGTTATGAACAATGTGTTTGTTTATTGTTTACTTTGTGGAATTTTTACATGAATAAATTCTAAATATCTCTCATTTTGTTATTTGTTCCTCTGAAGAGATAGTACCACATTTTGTTTCTAATTTACTTTCTCATGATGACACTCTAGTGTTTGAATTCAAGTTAAAAAAATATGAAAGAAAAATAAGCAAGGAATAGAATAAAATGTTATCACCAATTATTAAGGGATAAAATTATTTTTTTTCCTAAATAGTAACATTTTAGTTTAAATTTCTGTTTAAACTACGCATTTTAAGGAAATTAAAAGATACATTACAACAATAAAAATGCTTGATAAAATTTAGAATCATTGTTTACAGAAATATATGATTCAATTATAAATAAATAGTGTTGCGTGCATAGTTAAACCCTCCCAACATCTAAAAATTCAATTCATAACAATACGCGTCACTCTAAATACATATGCTTCAAATATAATTCAAATTTTTGAACATTTTTAACACATGATGTAACTAAAAAGTGAAAAAGAGTTTAAAAGTTTTTAATTTATCATACAATAAAAGAATCAAAATTTAAATATATATAAATTTAAAAATTTAGAACAAATACTATACTACACAATTCTTCTTCTAGTTTAATAAGAATAAAGATATGTTAGTATGAATAATGCCTTTCATTAGTAAAAAACAAAATTTTCGAAATATATTACATTTAAATAACCTAGAATAATAGAGTATTTTATGATTTCATTAGTTTTGTAATTTATTATAATATTTTAAATAATTCAAAATTACTTAAATTTTATTAAAATTCTTTACCAACCGAAATTTGTTATAAAATTTGGATGCGATTTTTTATCAACAATATTATAAGTCACTCAGTATAAATATTCTTATTATCAAATTGATATACATTTTAGAAAGCTTTAATTATTATATGATTTGAAAGTTTTGGTAATTTTTATATCTATTATCTGATCAATCATGATATAAAGAAATTTACCCCTTTATACCTTTCACGATGAACAAAATTTTATTTGTCTTTTAAATGAGTCTTTTCAAACTCTAATGAGATCACTACCATAAATAATTTTTATAGTTTAATTAATCAAATTAAATTGACGTCCATATACAGATTGTTAGTACGTCTCTTCTTCGATTTCCAATACTTCAATTATAGAAACTATTTATATGTAGTAATTTACTTAATTATTTTGTTCAGTAAATTAAAACTATTTCTTTTCATGGAAACAAAAGTATATTGATTTTTTTTTACCATAAAACATTATTTTTTAATCTATTTCTCTTGATAGTGTTTTATAATTAAAATTGTCTTATAAGTTTGATATATCATCAAATCATTTAATATCTACTTATAATTTAGAATTTTATTTCATACGGCATTAATGAGGATAATAATCATTTTAGCTGAAAAATACCATAAAGCAACATTGTAATATAAATATGTTATTCCTCCATCCTTTTAATGTAAGAAAAATTATTTTTTTCTTTTGAGAAGCATTTTCAGTGTATAAACTCAATTATTTTTCAAGTTTATTTTTGCATGCAGTGTTTTTTAAATTCTAAATAAGCTACATGTATTAATTTTTAACTGATTTTATACTAGAATTATTTCTCTACATGGTCTCCACAAGACGTTTAAAAAAATGACTGCAGTGCAATAACAAAATAACAAATTTATTGAAAATCGGGCTTACCCATTCAATGACCGATTCTGACGATCGAAGTACATCAACTGTTCGCCCTCTTGTGGCGAATTTACATTTTTCATATTCGGCCAGACTGACCTTAATATTGTCCTCCGTTAGTAATTTAAGATTTATATTCTCCCTCACTAATTAATACAAATTTCTTTAACATTAACATTGAAATATAGCTTAAGAAACATAATGATATAAAGCAGACAATACCAGATTAAATCAAATTAATGTCAACTGGATTTATGCTAAAGACGTAAAAATTATTTTTCATTCACACAAATAAATATTTCATTGATTATCATTGATAATAAATTTACATTTTCAATTAAAAACAAAAAAATTATCATATTAGAATTTTAAAAAAAAATGTTTTACATATATAACACAATCTTATTTTTACTATTAAAAAAAAATTTTCTGGACATGCACAAAATAATAATAATAATAATAATAGAATCTTTTTTTTAATTCTTTATTTATACAGTTCTTAATTTTAGCACTAGTATTGAAGACAAAAATTTACAGTCAAATAAATGAATTTAAAAACATATTAAAGTATTCACAAAACAAATTTTAATGTACTTTCATATTATTTGATGAATATTTCAGTATATAATAAATCATCTTTAAAAGAAATTTATTCTTAAGGCTGTTATAAATTTCATTGTCTTTAAATTTGCAAGTTTTTCTCTAAATTAAATTGGAATGATCTTGCCTTTTAGGATCCCTCATTCATCTTTAGTCCTTGCGTGTAGATCTATATGGATTGTGCAACTAGGACTGTTCAGAGAATAGCTGTCATCATTATTGACATTACTTATATCACTGTCTTCATCTGAATCTGGTTCGTTTATCCATGGTTTCAGTTGACTTATATGAGCTGTTGTTGCATAGAAGTGGCCCTTTCTTTTCCTTCCAGCTGAGTCACACGGTAGATATTGCTCTCCAATACCTCGGTAACAATAAAGGGACCTTGATATTTGAATTGTGTCTTCGTAGGTTGGTCTGTGGAGTGAGGAGCTCTTTTCATCACGACAATCCTCGTTCAAATGTGATTTCTCTACATCTCTTTATACAATAATGCTGCTTCATTTTTTGTTGACTTTTTCTATTTGTCTTTGAAATGCTTCCTGCAATATAGATGTATCTTTCCAAACCTGAGCTTCTTCATCAACCAACTTTCCCAAAATTCCCTCATTAAATCGTGGAAAATAACCATTTAACATTTCAAATGGTGTCTTGTTCGTTGACTTGTTTAAAAAATTATTCAAGTTTCTCTCAACTTCATGTATTTTAGCATCCCAAAACTTTTGATTTTCATTTTCCATACCAGATGTTATATTAGACAATATTATTTTATTAACTCTTTCAACCATTCCATTTGCATATGGTCGCTTCGAACATTTGAGTGTATGATAAATTCCATTTTTAATACAATATTGTTAAAATTGATACGAAGTGAAACAAGTTCCATGATCTATAATTATTTTCTCATGTAGACCATAAGTATTAACAAACTTTTTCAGGGCCTTCAGCACATGTGACATGGGCTTATTCTTCACTGGAGTCAATTGAACAAATTTTGTGAAGTAATTTATCATAACCAAAAGTTCCTCGGTTACCTTTAGAACTCTTAACACAATGTCCTAACTGATCCCTGTGTATGATTGCAAAGGTCTTTCGCATGGTTTAATTGGATTCAATAAACCATGCTGTTTTCTTGCCTGCGTTTTGTTCATTAAGCATTCAAAATATTTTAAAAAATGTCTTCGTAAATACAGTTTCATGTAAGAAAACAAATGCTACTCTTTAATTTTATTTACAGTTCTGTCAGCAGAAAATCCCATTCGAACATGGAATTTAATTACTGAACTTTTTCTCATATTCTTTGGGATAACTTAGTGAAATTTTTTTTTCCAATTTCGTTTCTGTATCCAATTAATCTGTTTCTCTTAAAGATGTGATTTTTTATAAGATGTTTTTTCTTATTTTGTTCTATCCTGCTCTTTTTTCTTAAATATTTCAATCAAGTTTTTCATTTCTAGATCAGCTTGTTATATCATCAATATTTACTCATCTTCACTCGAAGTCAAACAAACCAATTTATCCTCGATGAGGTTTCACGAACTAGAGCTCTGATCGTTGCATCTACATGAGTCCTTTTTTTCCAGCTCTATGTTCTATTTCAAATCAAATTCTTGAATTCGATCACACCATCTTGCAACCTAAGGGCTGTTTTTGAATTCATGAACATCAATGTTTTACAATTTGTCTTTATTTTGAATTTTATAACTAATAAATATTGTCTTATTCTTTCGAGAATCCATACAATTGTCATCAGTACGAGCTTGCTTGAATGATACTTCTTTTCAATTTCAGTTTTTTTTTTTTTTTTTTTTTTTTTTTTGCTATCACAACAAACCAACAGGTGTTTATTGTCCCTGTTGTAGAAGCATACCCGCTAAACCACTAGAACTTGCATCACAATTTACTTTCGTTTTAGCTTCATAATGAGCTAACACAGATCATTTTTGAGGCTATTTTTCAGTAATCGAAATGTCTGCTATTGCTCCTCTTCCCACTTGAAAAGTTTCCTTTTGCAAGAGTCATGATAGAGTTTCTGCATTTTGAGCAAATTTTTTCACAAATCTTCGAAAACAACTAGTTAAACCTAAAAATCTGTGAACCTTCCTAAATATTTTCAGAAATTCTTTTCGTTAATCAAAATTTTCTCCTTCTTCTGGTTTAATTCCTCTAAACTTTTTAACTCTAGAAAACTTTTTAAATATTAAAAAGTTTACTTCCTTTTTACCGAATTCACATTTTGACAATTTTAAAATCAAATGAACAGACTTGCGTTTCTCAAAAACCTCTTTTATTCGTTCAATGATATCAATCCAATTCTTATCTGATATCAAATTATCATTATAATAACACAAAACTTTCTTATTTAATAATGGTTCCAATACTTGATACATTAATCTCTGAAATTCTGAATGTGCATTTGCAAAACCAAAAATCATACACTTAAACTGGCCTGTTTCATCTGAGGTTATAAAAGAAGTTTTTAACTTGTTTTTAACTTAGCTTGCTCTGTTAATGATATTTGGAGGTAACCATGATCTAAAACAAATGTCAGAAAAATATTGCATTCACCAAGACATTCTAATAAATCATCAATTCTGGGAAAATGGAATTTAGCTTGAATTTTATGATTATTTAATTTTCTGTATTTTACAACATGTCTATCCTCACCAGTTTTTTTTAACTAACACTTCTAGACTAGCATCAGGTGATCTTGTTTCAGAAACTATTTTTTCTTTACACTTTTAATAATAATCTTAAAAGAATTCCTCTGAGCTTCTTTTAATTTATAGGGATGTAAAACAACTAGTTTATGTCCGAAAACTTCATTAATTTCCATCTTAGTTAATGCAGTACAACCTGACTCACTTACATTCAATATGAAACACCTATAATTATTAATTAATTTCCAACTTTTCATCATATGAAATAGTTTCATCAAATTTAATATCATCTATTTTAATCGCGCATTTATTTTTATTTACAGTGTATATTGTCAATTGTTGCATTGCAAAAGTTATTAAATGGAAGAATATATTCAGAATTTAAAGCGATTTATCGGTTATCCTACTCAGACATTGATTTTAACTTAATATCACAAGACCTATTATTTAAGAATTGTCGTTTTAATTCTTTTAATTTCAAAAACAGAATCGAATTTCTTCCCCCCCCCCTTAATATTACAATTAATAGTCTTAATTTTCAATAGTGGTCTGTTTTCACCTGAATAAAATTGACGTTTTTTATTCCATTGCAAGTGGTTCTTCTGTTTTCAGCTTTATTTGTTGATGTTTCGATTGGACTTCTATTTCAGAAAACGGCATACAATTCAAATACTAGATGCGCAATTTGGAATTAATTCTGAAGAACGCGATTTCTGTTTTGTCTAGAAAGTCTCTACCAAAAACTAGATCAAACACAATAGTGTCATCATTCAATGGAAATTTCAAGTGTTGCGCTGACGTCCACTTGACTTCCCTCATGCGTAAAAGCAGATGCTGCAGTAGAGCCAAATCAAAACAATTTTCTCCTTAACGGAATTTGATTGTTTTGATTTAATTGCAAATGATTTCTTAAATAAAAGAATGCTCAATCCAGTATCTATTAAACTATTTATCGAATTCTCAAAATTATTTATTTTTTCTTCTTCAAGTATTTAAAGATGAAAGGTTTTCAACGTTCACCATTTAACTATTTTTATCTATGTTTTTCGCACAATTCAGTTGGGTACGTTCTGTCATATGTTATCACTACATACTAACTTTTTCTTTCTTTTGGATAGTCTTAAGAAATATGTCCATCATCATTACAGTTAAAACATTTAATGCTATTTTTATCACTGTGAAAGTTAAAATTCGTGTTTCGTTTTTCTTTCGAATAAAAACACTCATTCTTTGGAAATCTTTTAAGTCAGCGGTTTTTTTCTTACTTCACTTTTGAAATTTTCATTTTTACAGTGATCATGAAATTTACTTACCAAAATAAGATCTTTCCTCAAAGACTTTCGGGTTTTTGTTTTAAACACAAGACTTTTTTCCAACCCTAACATTCTCATAAGACTCTTTTTTTTCAGCTTTTTAGGATTAGTGTCATTAGTTCATTCATCTATAAAGTGATAGCGAATGGTTGCAGAATTTTTAATTGTTCCGTAACAAGTTCTTCGAAGTGCCTAATTTTAAGAACGTTTAACCACTCATTAAAATAATTTCGTAGCTCATAAGTAAAATCTTTCCGTATATATTTAATATCAAGTGAATGTTCATAAAATTTCTGACAAAATCATTCTCGATTTAATTTAAATCTTTTTAATAAATGTTCTTTGATATGTTATAGAAAGATAACTACTATCTTAAAAATTTTACTAATGTATGAAACTATTTCCTAATAATAATAGACACATAATTAACGTTTTTAGAAACAGGGTTATTCCACAATACTCTGCTCCCTTTCAATATTTTTAAAGTTTTCAATTTGCACGAAGGCCACTGAATCGATCTCTTTTAAAATATTTTTGAACAGATTAATTCATAACGAATTGTTTAATTAATAATCAAAATATTAATAGAAACCTTTCATGGGAGGCATCATATGCCTCTCATCATACTTTATAAGTATATAGTGTAAAACATGAAATCAAAAGAATTTTGGTGAGATGTCAAATTCTAGGCTGATTTGGGGATTTCTTTTTGTTGTTAAATTTTCAATCCATCACCATTCTTATAAAAGTTATTACCTTCTCACCATATATTATTGATAAATGTACCCTAAACACTGTACGTTTGGCGTGAACATCGCCGATCGATCGAAATAGTATTTTAACTGTTATTCTTGTTCGTGTGAACTCATTATTAAGGACGAATGTTTTAGATAAAGTATATAATTAAACTATGTTCAACTGTAAGAATATAACATTTCAATACATATGAACAAATCATATAGCATCTTAACTCTATGAAAAATTTAACTCATATTTAATATAAGGTTAGTATAAAAGTTTTAACAATATTGAGCTTATTGGAGATAAGGCTACTGTGTTTCAAATGTTTGAAACAATTATAGTTTAAGTTTACTCAACTATGCACACTAAATTAAGAGACATTAACAATGTCTTCTGAATTATTAGATTATTTTACACTGCCTCGGGGACGAATAATGCTGCAATTCCACATTTATATGACTGCAATTCCCTGTTTAGCAAACACGTTCTCATTGAAGATGTGTGAAAAGTTGTTTGACTTTGTTTCTATATTATCTGTATCAATTTGATAATGCTTTTAGCTATTTTACTTTCAAAATATGAATTCAGTATGAATGATTTGACAAGAATATTTGTTTTAGAACTTTACTGCATATATTTAGGAATGAATTTTAAATATTACGATCCATTTTTATATTGTAATGAAATATGTGTGTAATTAACCATACAAAATAATTTGCATTTTTAAATAAATAAGTCAAGATATTTTAGGAAAAAAAGGTCCAGAATACATATTTGTTTTCAAAGACAAAACTTTTTGCAATTTCTAGTTTAATAACTTTTTATTTAACTGTTAACATTTAGTTTAAAAATAAAATTTGAAAACAAACAAAATTAAAAACAAAACTTTTTAAGCAGCTGATATTTTTCACAAGTTCTTTCATGAGTATTACATAAATATAATATATCTTAAAACAGTATATGAATGTGCAATTTATATTGTTCTTTATTTATTTTATTAAAAGGTTGTAAAAATAATGATTGTTTAGTTTATAATTTAATATATAAAAATAAACTAATACATATTTATTTGATATAGAAAAGGTACTTCTTACAGAAAGAAACTATCCCAATTTATCATCAAATATCTTGTGTGAAGTGAGTCAAAAATTAAACGTATTATGACGCTAAATCAAAATTGAAATATTTTATGGATATCAAAATTTTTTACTTAATTCTGTTTTATTATATGATATATGAATGCACAAATATGATATAAAAATGTTTCTTGTCTCCATAAATATTTTTTCAATTCAATAGCTCGTGATTGTTGAGTAAACTACAAATTTTATAGGCTAAGATTTTTAGTAATTCAAGATCCTATTTAAACCGATATTTCTGGTCGAAATAGTTTTTTCGTAGAAAAAAACTACATAGCAATAAATAAACCAATATCTGTTGCTTCCTATGTTTTCAACATTAAGTTCGATTAATTTATTAAACAAAAGAACTTTTGCTTTACTCTATGCCTTTTTAATTAGATGTATTAAAATCTGCAATATTATTGTATTTTTCTAAATAATCTTAACCATATTTGCAGATAATTAACAGAAAAATTAACTGAAGAAAAAAAAGCATTTGAGAGTGAAGAAAATGTCCTAAACATAGAGTTATTTGCAAATTTAATTTCCGGCAAAAGTTCATTTCTAATGGAGTAAAGAATTACAATTTTAGAATTCTTTGTCTGCATAAGAATTTTAATTTAAAATAAAAAAATACAGATTCTAATATTAGAATTTTGATACAAGCATGCACTTCGAGTTTTGAACTTAAGTGATCATTTTGAGAGGAACATGAGACTTCTCATCATCAAATCAAAATTATGATAAACCAAAGTTAAATCCCTTGTTTTGTACTTGATAATATATAAACATTTTCTGGAACAAAAACAAAATAATTTTCAATGGAAATCTGTTTCACTTAAGATTACACAAGAACAAAATATAGATCTTTTACAATTTTGGATAAGAAACCATAACAGCATAATTTATTACATTTAAAATTAAAGAAATAAATTCAAATTTATCGAAAAAGAAATGAACATCCCATTATTTTCTATAGCGGTTGCCCTACTTTAAAAGTGAAATTAAAATACATTGATAATAAAAGCAATTTACTCACTAAATATTTATTCACATTCCGAAGATTTAGTTACAGTTTTCATATTAATTGTGTCCTTTACCATCACATGAAACAATATGCAATGAATAAGTAAATTTTCTTTTCTTCTATTTTTCATAATATCAATTAAAATTTATTTCTTTTTAAAATGTAAACTTTATGAACAAATACAAATTAATTAAATCCTTCTATACACATGTTTAATTAAATTATAACTCATCTGATCATAATCATAAATTTATCTTATTCATTATACATTCTTTAAAATTCAGAAAAATAATTATTGAGACTAATCACAAATAAATAGTAACAACCACAAATGTTTTGAGGGTGAATTAAAGTTATTTCATTTCATTTAAAGTTCGTATCACTACTCTAAAAACTTTGGTCCCAAAGGTTATTCTTTTCAAAATAAAATAATGTTACTTATAAAAAGAAAAATAAGCATGCCTTTGAGTTATTATATAGAAATAGGTTTTTTTTATCGAGGAAAAGAGTTATTTTTCGAAATAAAGCTTATTTAGATTTTGCACTGTTAAGAAATTTGTTAAATAGGTTTATTTAAACATTATTTGCCTTTGTTTATTGTTAGGCTGTCAGTTATTGCTCAAGAGATTCAATTAAACCGGGGCCTGCTGGGTAAATTGGGTTCTGAACCACTATAAACATACAAAGCTGAGGTTTGTTTTTACTGGAATTTTTCCTTGCACGAAGCTCAGAATAGGGCTCTACCAGTTAGATAGAAGCTGTTGGGTGTGCGTTTTCGTAAGAAAAAAACTAAATAGAAAACTCCAATATTTTAACTTTTCTACCTCCAGTAGTATTATCTTGGATTTAGACTGCAACATATTCAACGTGTCACAGTCACCTCTAATGAATATGGCAGAACTTCATTTAAGACAGGATTCGAGCTTTATTTTTTCCAGTAATAAAAACTACAGTTTAATCAATATGGTTGCTATGACTTCATCCAACATCGAGGTGGGATTTGAACCAACGAACCAGAGAACCAAAGGCTAGAGCTAGGGAAACAAAGACCGTTTTGCTGACAGCTTGGTTGAACAGATTTGCACTTGAATTAACTTTTTCGTAACACTTTTTTACAACTGGTTTTTCTCAAATTGTGAATTACAAAACAAAAAAGAATCAATAGTTGTTTTCACTCAAAATTGTTTTAAAAATATTGGTTCCACTAATTGAATATTAATTACATTATGATATAAGATTATTAATAAAAAATAATCATATATTTGTCTGAATACAAAAATTTTTAATTTTGATGCTTATATAATAGTTAGAAAATATTTACTTGTCAGCAAAAAGCCTTAATTTGCTTTTTTGTAGTTTACCTCATTTTATTTTAAGTTAAATTGAAATTAATCTTTCCCCTTGAGCTAAATAAGAATTTATGTTTCAACCATGTAAAGTTGTCTGAATAATCGCAAAAATAAATTAATTTGACAGCAAAATTCAAGAAAATTATTTTAATCCTGTATGTTAAAACAGTTTTCTTCAAATGATTTTACACACAAGAGAACACTGAAATATTTCCGTTATTCCACAAGAAGAGTATTTCCCGCTAAAATGAATAATTAATTAAGAAACATTCTTAATTGCATAGTAATTAAAACTTTAAATGACTTTAGCTTTTTTCGATGTATGATAACAAAAATCAAACCATTTTCATTTGAAAATTAAGTAATTTGTTCTTTTTATAAATCTGTCTTTTAAATAATTACAAATATCCTTGATTTTAAATAAAATTTAAATGACGTTATACAAAATACCATCAGAGTCCAAAGACTGAGTTTAAAGGAATGTTAATAACTTTTAAAAGAATTGCTTAATTTCCTTATAATACAATACGTTAATTTTTCAAATAAAATAATAACTTTTCCACTCTTTACTGGAATTCAAGTAAAAATATGAGTTTATATAAAGTAAACACTAATTTAAAATTTAGGACAGTTTCATATGACGTAAATTCATCTAATGAACATAACACCCCAAAATATGTAACATTTTATGACTAGCCTCTCGCGATGTCTATGAAATAAATATGCAGTAAAATGTTTATTAAAATTAAGGAAAGATTTAATGGGATAGCGTACTATTTTATCTTGTACAAAGAAATTACCAACACATTTATTATGACTCAAATTAGTTTCTCTCGAAATTGTAAGATAGGTTATTAATGGCACTCTACTACATTTTGTAAACAAGTTATGTAACGACACGTCATTTCACATGCACATAAAAATATAACGTTACAAGCATATCAATACCCTTAGAAAGATTATAATTTCAATTTTGTATAGTTAAATAAGTATTATTTATATGGAAAATCTACAATGGTAGGCGGCATATTGAACACTTTTCAAAATTATCTTGGACTGAAGAGTGATAAATTTATTCTGCCTCCTTTGATGGTTGGTATAAATTTGCTTAGAGTTAAGGATTTAATTAAAAATGAAGATAAGACGTTTACTAATAAGTAGCTAAGGAGATAATAAACAGCAGCATAGTCACAAGATTTTTTTTGCAATGGAATAGCAATATAAAAATCAAATTAATAAAATATTTGGATCATACTCTGTCTTTAAAAAATTACGCGTGCAGAAGAAATTTAAATTTTTGAAAATCTATGTGTAGTAGTGAGGTTGAAATTCACTAAAAATGTGCATCAAAAGTGTGACAATGTATTATGTTGCAACCACTTATAGTTACATGCAGAACTATTGGGTTGCTCAGAAATTAATTTCATTTTTAGGGGGGGGGAATGAAAGAGAATTTTTGTATAATGAATTAATATTTTATTTAAGTATATATTGGCTATTCTGGTCCAAAACCTTTTCACATCTTTTTAGTAGTAGCATGATTCCAGGCTTATAAAATGTTTGGTCTTTGATGGAAAAAAACTGATTCAAGTGATTTTCAACCTCTTTATTTGTAATAAAGGTTTTACCATCCAAAACATTTTGCAGTGACCGGAATAAATAATAAACCTAAAGCGCCAGATCTGGAGAATATGGTAGGTGTTTCAGGGTATCCTATTCAAGATGTAAAAACTTTTGTGACCAAATTTGCCTGTCTAGCATTATATTGGTGGAATACTACACCTTTTCTGTTGATTACTTCAGGCCTTTTCTGTTGAAGTACATCATTTAATTTGTGTGTATTGTCATCATTAATCCAGATGATGACAGTACACTTCCGAATTAATTGTTATGTTATCCATTAAAGACTCAAAAAAAACTATTCCTTTACAATCCCACCAAACAGACAACATCAAATTTTTTTTATGGATATTTGTGTTCGAAATGATTTGAACAGGCTCTCCATCAGAACATGGGGAACCCATATATCGAGTTACGAGGTGAGACTCAGGCCTTTCAAGTAGTCATAAGCAGTTGAATTCAATAAAATTAACTTCTCACAAATATCACGTGTTTTTATTCACCGAATTGCATCAACTAATGCCTTTATCGTGTCTTTATCAGCTTCAACCAGCCTTCCGGAAATTAGTGCATCTTCGACATCAAAATTGCCTGATTGAAATTTTCCAAACCACTTTTCTTGCCCTGGCATGCTGTCAACATAATTTCTCCATACATATCGGTTAATTTCTCTACGGCTTGAACAGCATTTTTACCTTTTCTATTCTAAAAAAAGTAAAATATGACGAAAATACTGCTTATTACTCTTCATATTTAAAAGGGCAGCAATCAAAAACTACTGCGCAGAATTAGTTGAACTTTTTCACACACTAGATTTGCTATATCAGCTCTCAAAACATATAATGATTGTGTGGCTTAAGTGTGAAAGGTTCGAAGAAATACAGTTAAATCCTCTGCCGGGAAAAAACGAAATTACTTTCAGAACTTATTTTCAAATTTTATTTAAGAACTTATTTTCAAGAAATTTCAGTTTCTAAAATTTACTAATAAAAAGTAATGTAGAAAACAGTTTTACCAAGATGAATATAAGAAAATTTATTTTAATCTTCAACATATTTAATTTAAAAAATTAGTTTTTTAGTTTCCGCAAAAATTGTTTTCATTTTGATCAAAAAATTCCAAAATTCCAATGTATTGAATATTTATGATATTTTTTCCATTTGAACTATTGATTTTCTTTATTAAAAATGATGGTTGGCAAACTTTTTTAAAATCATACATTTGATTTTTTTAATAATATTGGTTTCTGGAAAATTAAATGGTAAATAGTAATTTTTTTATTTTTATATCTAATGTAAAAGAATGTAATAATCAATTTCTAATATATAAGCAATGGTTTGTCTTTTTTTTAAATCGACACAAAGTCGTAATATTTATTCTAATCTAGAATGTAAACTATGAAAATCAACTTATGTGCGTATTAGAAATTGATTAAACTGCATTAAATTGCACGATATATATAATAGATCAAAATTTCTTGTAATAGTTTTGTGAGTCCTCTAATACTAAAGTTTAAAAAA
>JAPDSC010025537.1:52008-80664 GCA_026290005.1 Latrodectus geometricus
TACGATTTCTTTAATTCATAAAAGATGAAAAATGCTAATGGAAACTACTTCAAACCAAATCTTAAATATAAATAATAGAGAGCGCATCTAAATTACTTTAAAAGTATTAATAATTACAAGTTACGGAAAAGAATTATCTCAAAGTTAAACTACAAATTAAATATTTTTAAAATGTATTTTAATTTAATAACTACTTAAATCGTAGATTCTGTAGAAATATTTTTATTGAAGACAATGTCTATTTAGAAAATAAAAAAATTAAATAGTATATTTGTTTCAGAGTAAATAACTGAAAAAATCATATTATATATGTGTTACAGTTTTAGTGAAGTTTAGTTGAAATAAATTGAGTTTAAAAACAGATACTGTTAAACAAATACAATTTAAAAGGAATATTTTAATAAATGTTTTATTTCAGATTAACAAAATAATTACATTTAGTTTCCCCATGCATAAAAATCTCTATTAAACATTCTCCGATTTATTCCTTTCAATATAAAAAATTTTATTTATATAATAAAAATTTGCTTAAGATCGTTCACATTGTTTAAATTATATGTCTTATCTAAACATTAACTAAATTATTCATTTGAAAACCGTTAGCTCTAAAATTTTTCAATTGATCAAAACAATATATTTCTCCAAGTTAAATTGTCTTATTGTCAAAAGACAATATTACTTCGAGAAATGTAAATATTCTGCACATGCATGTATATATATATATAAATATATATATATATTCATAAACCTTAATAATGAAGAACTGAAAAAATCTCTACAATATTCATGCTTAAATAAAGAGTTATTTTAATAACTAAAATATTTTATTGAGCTTGACTTTTGCAGACAAAAAATATAAAAATTCATTTCTTTATTTTGAGATGAAATATGGAAATATAATTATTTTTATGTGGAAAATATTAATGACTTTTTATAATTTTAAATAATGATTTATGTTTGCAAATAAATTTTCTTTAAAATTTACATACTAAATCAGAATCTTTACATATATATTCTAGAATTTATTAAAAGAAGTATTATTTTGCTTCAAACTCTATATTTAGATATTTCTTTTTCTTATTGGCACTACAGCCCAGAATAGGCCTTAGGCTGCTGCATAATATCCAGTCAGTTCTGATCCTTTGATTTTCCATTATCTTAAATCCAAAATTGGAATTCTATTCTGCTTTATTATAGGCACAAAGTTATTAGAAAAAACATTCTCTTAGACGAAGCTTTGAAAATTGTAAAATGTTTCTAGAAATACCTGAATTTTTTAACAATGTTCTTATTTTTCTTACTTTTAAAAGTAATCATTCTTGATAAACTAAGTAAATAGTATTAATGTTTATTTTCTTCAAAAACATTTTTTACACCAATGACTGAAAGACTTACTTTCTTTCAATTATGTAAATGAGTACATAAAACTGTATTTTAATATATTAAAAATACACAAAAACTATATTTTAAATAATAAGAAAAATTTGAGTAAATATAAATTTTTTAAAGTTTTGTGATATACAATGGATATTTGCCATGCGTATCAGATTTTCTTTACCTTCAGCTTAAATGCAGATTCTCTTATTTATTTATTCTATTCAAGTATAAGTACTATGGTAAAATTTAAAGTTATATATATATATATATATAGTAATATAATTAGTAGCCATAAACTATGATAAATAACTACAGCTGCTCTAATATTAAATCATAATGCATACATGCAAACATACATAAATGGCAGTTGTCTCAGGTAAAGTGAGCTCCACAGAATTTATGGTTAACAGATACTCTCTTGAATTAGGGAATATACATGGAAATAATACGAATGTCCATTTTGATGAGAATGCAATTGCACATAACATGTAGGAGGTTTAATGATTATTAATTAAAATACATCAGTTTTAACTACTATAACACTATTAATTAATAATAGGTATAATTTAGCATTAAGTATTTAAGTGCGCTAAATTATACATATATTATAATACATACATATATAAAAGGTCAAAAAATATATAGATTAAACTTTTGAATTATATTTTGATTCTTACATAAATAGTTAGTTGAAATAAGACATTTTATTAATCTTCAGTTAATCCAGAGTCTAGAAACATAGCATAATTTTAGAAGTAATAGCTTTCTATAAACATAAATATTCATTTTAAATATCTTAATTTGTAAAATTTGAGTGCTATAGTTTTCATTAAGGAATATGTCGCATTCAAAGTCACTTTAAAATCAATATTGACAGATATTAATATATTAAGTTTTATGACTTATTTATGTAACAGATTCTAGGAATGTTATTTGGTATTTTCAAAAAATGAGATTCAATAATTTTCATCAAAAGTTCTTAGTAGGTCATAATTTTAATTAAAATACTATTTGGTATGTATAGTTAGAATACAATATCAAATATTTTTTATAATTTATAAAAATATTTCAGCTTTCAATCCCATGAAATTTGTTTTAAAATTTATAATATAATGTCATTAAAAGGAGGTGTAAGACTTAAAATTTGATCAATGAATTTATGATTGTAAATATGTATATATATTAATTCATATTATGTTAATAATTAAATACAGTAAATTTATCATTATTAAAGCTTATACTGTAATATACTCATGCTATAAAAATGAAGTAACACTATATAAAGTACGTTCCTTGAAAAATTCAATATTTATATGCTATTGTTTTGAACACAACCTTACATTAACTAGTATTCATTTTGACTTAACTCATATTGACTTCAATACATCTTTACAATAACTAGCTTAACTACCTTAAAAACATTCCAAATTTTAAAAGAATTTCTATATTTTGCACATTTTTGCAGAAAAGTTGGAATATGAATGGTGAAATTAGAAACAATATTTTTATCAAGAAATATTTATGAATATCGCAGTCTAATTTTTAGTATCTTAAATTTAAAAACTGCTTTCAGAAATATCAAAAAATATCCTCAGCAATTAACTCGTAATGAAATATTACGAGTTAATATGTAATAAACATCATATTATTGTATTTGATGCCTGTGTGTTTGTGTGCACATTATTTTAGAACAACTATTTTCAAAGCATACGTATTTTGCTAAGGAAATGATTTTGCTATTTAAATATTTTTTTAAATATCAACTTTTCATTCATGTATAAAGTTATTTTGTAACATAAATTCTTCATATCAAAACTTCTTTGATAAACATGCATGTATAAAAGACATTATTTAAATATTATTGTATTTTTAAATCTATTATAAGGAACAGTAAATTATTATTTCAAATGGTAAGTGGAATATATATTGCCTTTCAAATTCTGTTTTAGAGAGGATTCCATACCGAAATAAGTTCATTTAAGACTTTAATGTTGGAATAAATTTATTAAAAATCTAATTGATTATTATAACAATTTGAATGAAAGACGTTGTTTTAAATTATCAAAGCAACATGTTTTCATAACAATATTATACAAAAAAAATTTCAATGAATTCATTCAAAATTGATAAAACTATGGTTAAAGAATAACATAAAAACATTTACGTTCATTTTTGCAGTCATTAGAATAAAAAGTGTAAAACTCTAAAGAACATTTTTAAGCTATAGTTAATTTTAAGCGTTTCACATTTCAAATTGTGATATTTTATTTAATTTTATTAAATAATCACTCTTTACAGGTAACACAGTATAAGTCTTAATAACTTTTTTAATAAATTAAATGTAACACAAGCATTAAATTTAGTATATCACTGAGTCTATTAGAAACTTAAGTTTTTTCACGAATATGAACTATGCATTTCCCACTTAGAAAGTTTTAGTGGAATCAAAGTCCTTATTGTTCACGTATACAAAATAAAACGGTTAAAATTTGTTTGATTTTAATTGCCTTTAGAGGTGTTTTTAAAATTAGTTACAAAGAATATTTTTTCATTGCTCTAACTAGACTAAAATGAAAGGCATTAATCAAAACGATCTTTCAAAATGTAAGAAGCTTTTTGAGCATATTTAATAAGTTTGTCAGTATACAGTTAAAGATATATTACAGCCAGAAAAATTTAAACAAGTGCAAAGATTTTTAATCATCAATGAAGTAAATAATATGCGTATATTGAAGTACCAATATTTTAAAAAGAAGGATAAATAGTATTTTCTATTTTACTTTGAAAACATAATGAAAATTAACTATCATTATATCAAACACAATAAAAAAAAGACTAAAATTAGATAATGAAACTTTGCATCAACAGAAATAGAGTTCTTATTCAATGAAAACTCTATAAACTTGAATATATATTAGTTTGGGGAAAAAGTAATCCATTATTTTTTCGGTAGACGTCTGTATCGATATCTCGTCAGGTCAAACAATTTCAGATTTATGCTCATTGGAAAGGTGACATTTGACACTAAAATATCCTCTTTCGGTTTTTTGTTTGATTAATTCAGCTACGAGTACAAGGTTTTAAAAATGGAAGACAACAAACAGAAAATTCGATACATTTTCGTTTTTCTCTTGTAGCGGTGAAAAAGATAGCCAGGTGACTAAAATTTTGAAAGGTGTTTATCGTCCTATATAAGACTCTAACAACCAGTTACGTACAATTTTTGTTTCGTCGATTCCGTTCGGGTATTTTTTGATGTTAGAGATGCACCTCGCATGTGGATACAGCATCGTCGAAAATGTCTATAAAGTATCAGAAATGATCGAAGTTAACCGCATGTCAGCAGTCGTAACGCGCAAGACCTAAAAATCTATATGAAAGCTGTTTTAAACCTTTTTACAAAGCGAATCCAAAAGAAGTTACATAAAGTTTACGTAAAAATAATGCATTTCTTTTTCCCCAACCAAATATATATAAAAATAACAAAATCAAACCTCTCTTTTATTTATTCTCTATTTATTTATATTTCTACATTTTGATGCTAAAATGACAAATATTTCTTGCAACATTTTATGCAATTAATTCTTCAAAAATTATTTTCTTAACAGGCATACATGACTGAAGTCTATGAAAGAGGTTCTGAAAACCTTTTGATGAATAATTGTAGTAACATTTTTTGAGGAAGTTTAGTAGTGACAATTATGCTTTATTGAAAATTTTCTACTGTAGGTTTCAATGACTGAAGACAGTTAGAGCATTTCAAATATTTGCACGATGTTTTAAATATTACAATGAGTGACACTAGCGACATTTTAAGATATCTTTACATCAAACACTAATAATTTAAGGGCTTTTTTTAACCCCTTCAATTAATGATTACTTTCTTCATTTCAAGTAATCATTGAATCTGCCTCTCATTTTAAACTAATATGGATTTTCGTTACATTAAATTTTTTTGGAACATCATTATCATTTCATTTTTTAAACTTTTCTCAAAACATCTGACGCAAAATCTTTTTATATACATGTTTCAATAGCAAAATTTTTTTCTACGCACCAAAATGTTTTATTAAAATGACTAGTTATAAAAAAATTGAAACAACACTTAACAGCTCTGAATGATAAAAAAATGCATTTAGAGAAAAACTTAAACATTTTACTAATATTTATTGCAATAGTTTATCACAAAATAATAACTACATTTGTATCAATGTCTAATTAAAAAAATATGGAAAAACATATTTATTTTATTAGATATTTCCTTGTTGATATCTTTTTTTTCTTTTTAGAATCATATATTTCTTCCCATTTGAAATTATAGTTTTAAATATCTCAAAATTCAGTTTGAATTTTGGAAATCCAAATAAGAGCAAAGGTACTTGTTACAGAATAGAAAATTATAATTTCTTTACAAATATCAATCATGAATAGAAAACTATGTAATAAATGTATCATATATCTTTTTAAATTTCAAACACTGACAAATAAAATCTTAACAAAATTTATTTTTAATATATATTTTGTACGAATTTTTACAACTAGGTTCCTTAATTAATGCGATGCGTATATCATTATTTCTGAAAAAAAAAGAATATGTATTTTTCATAGTATTATAATAAATCTGACACAATCTTTTAATGTATTATCACTATATTATCAGGTAAAATATTCCTTAAACACATAATGAATATTTTAAAAATTTAATAAATTGTATATGAATTCAGCTGTTTTCGCTTTTTCTTGCTTTATTTTGAAAAACTATTATTGTACAACATGAAAAAAATATTATAATAGGCATTGTAAATTATTTAAAAGAGAAGAGTTTAGTAAGATAACAAAGGAAAATAGTGCAGTCTATTGTTATATTTAATTAAATACTTTTGCGAAGCAAAGTCCCATTAAATTTAGTTTACGTTAAATTTAGGTTCAACAATTGGAATTTAAAAAAATAAACTTCAACCGGAACATAATTATAAGGAAGAGAGAATATATTGAAGGAAAGAGTGAGGAAACTTTCTTCTATATTTACTTTAACTCTAATGACTTTATTTTAGATAGTGAATTTTTTAAATTCAATTGGCAAGCGAATTAAATTGGAGAAATAAAATTCATTTATATAAAAAAATACCAAGAATAAATAAAAACTATGTTCTTATATTAAAATTCGTTTTACATATTTGCTTTAAGAAAATTGTCCTATAGTTTTAATTTGTTTTCTATACAGATATACGGCATCAATGTAAATTATTAATCTCTAATTTATATAAATAATAATTAATTATATAAATTAGAGTCCCATAATAGACTACTAGACTAAATTAGCGTCCCATAACAAATCTAAGGCTATTGAAAAGCACATTTTAATGTAACAGTTTTCAAAATAACTTCTTATAACTGGAGAGATAAGTTAGCTTGTTGTAATGGAGGACACTTTGAAAACTCCCATCTACTCACTCTGATAGACGAGCACACAGGTTGATTTGGTTGGTTGGGTTTTGTGGCGCAAGATCCAAAAAGGACAAGCTGCGTCGACGAGCACACAGAAGATAGAATAGCGAATTTCGTTATTGTATAGCGGAGCGATTGAGCGCAGTAATTTCTCTTAAACGAATGCTACTCTACCACTAAGCCATGGTAAGCTCTAACAAAATATTTGAAAAATGTATAAAATGATGTATCGTTAATTATTTAGTCCTAAGCAACTATCACTCCGTTATTAAAATAATCATAAAATATCTTAATTAATAAATTTGAATCATATCAAAAATCCCCAAATTCTATTTTTTGGCTTACAGTAACATGACATGCAGAAATAAGTAAATGATATATTTAAATAAATGTTAATTTCTAATGTATAAAATCCCTTAAATTTATATTTTTATACCACATTAAATTTAGGAAATGTAAAATTAAAATCTATAAATTATGTATTGTAAATTAATTTAAATATATATGCATTTAATTTCAATGGTTGAGAAGTATAAGAAATTTTATATCAATTTCCTTTTTCTTATTAGTAATCAAATATTTGTGAAATAATTAAGGTCTGTATTTAAACCCAAATCCGTGGCAAAATATATCTAAGCACATTATATATTAATATTTGATTATTTAAATAAGAATGAGTTTTATGAAAATAAGTAACAAAACATCTATTTTACGATGTAATTTAATTTACGTAGTTTAGTAACAAAATATTGATCGATTATTTAAACAAGTAAATAGGTAAATTTTGATATATATTCAATTATTGTTATTTTTGCTATCAATTATTATTAAATCTTTTATTATTAAAAACTTTTCATTTTAACTCTTTTTTCAAAACTCTCTGATTTAGTAGGTCAACTTTTTTTTTTAATTTAATGAAAAAAATACATTTTAATAAGAAAAATGTTGACAAATGCTGAGAAGAAAAATAATTAACCTTCTTAAAGAAATCAATTTCAAACTCCTACTGAATTAAATATTTATATTTAAGTAAATATTTGTGAAAACAAAAATGTAAATTTTATTTTATTATAATTAGATTAAGAGTTCTTTCTCCTATTAAGGATTAAGTAATTAATATGTGAGATAAATTTTATCTTATATTAAGTTTTATCTTTAAAACTACCATGAAGTGAAAATATTTTTATAAAATATTCAATCATGTGAGCCTAAAAATGTCCAGATTAATCTCAAGGTGTGAAACTTACAAATAACTCTTATTCCAGTGTATGTAGAAACATTTAAAATTTAATAATTTTATAAAGAAATTTTTCGCAACAAAATTTTAACAATAAATTCTTAGTATGTACTTAATATATTTGTTCTAAATATTAGAGATAATATTTTACTAATATTATTTATTAAGTCATTATAGTTTAGATATATCTTATGTGTTACTTAAGATGTGTTAGTTAGATAAGATGTGTTATCTAACTTAAGATGTGTTAGTCTTACGATGTGTTAGTTAGATAAAGATTAAACGTTTTTTGTTCATAAATGGAAATTGCATTAAATTTAAAAAGAAAACATGTATTGACCTTTTCAGTATTCATTTTTTAAATAAACTGTGTCAGAAAATTGATGTGTATTTTTGTTTTAACTTTTATAATAATATTTATTAATATAAAAGTAAATCTGATACTATAGCTATAAATCTCTTTTATTAAGAATAGGTTGATATTTATTTTTATATTATAAAAGTGAATTTTTTTACATGTTATAAAAATTTTATATTAATATTTATTTACATATTATAAAAATAAATGATATCTTTCGCTAAAATAGAAATTTGCTTAGAATATTCTTACATAATTAGTGTTTCTATTGATGTGTTTAGAAAGTTATTTAGAAAGTTTAAGTGAATTTGATTTTAAATAAAATTTAAAATCTAGTACATCCACTGAGATGTATTTAGGGTTCAGAATAACACACTTATTTGAAACTTTCATGTAAATACACAAAAAAAAGAATAAAAAAATTTTAAATAAATATTTTTGTTAGTAATGTATTAAAATTAATCAAAATTATAAGGCATTTTATGCAACTTTTCTCATTCCATGAAATCTTGTGTGAAAACAATTCAAATATATTATATAGAAACATAGAAAGTTTAATTAATGTATACTTTTCATTTTGAATTTATCAAAACTCGATATTGTTTAACTGAAACAAATAAATGTTGGCGTTTTATAATACTATTCTTTATCTGTGATACATTCTATTTATATGATTATGATTAAATACATTGTAAAAGATGATTTATAAAATTTACTCACCATAAAACATTAAAATTTGTATTTTATGAGACATATTTTAATATATAGAAAGTATCTAATTTAAAACGAGTTATAACTTCTGTCTTAAGTTTAAATTCAAAAACACATACATTTTTTAGCTGTGCTTCTTACATTAAAAACTTACACTTGTTTCTCATCATCAATTATTAATTAAATACACATTTACGATCTTTAGTCACATATTTAAGTATTGATTTGCTCTTTACGATTTAAAAATAATTTGTTTCTTTCCATTATAAATAGAAGCTTTTAAAATACAAATATTTTAATATATTTTGAAGTCTGTACCCTTTAATTACAATTGAATATAATGAGTTTGATATTTCTAAGGAAGTCCTATTTTCTTAAAGTTTGATATAGTCTTTACACATACACTAATAAAGTTAGCATGTTCATTTATTTTTAATTAAATAACTTCAATTTTTATTTTGATTTTAGATATTTAAAATTACTCAGAGTAATTTTTGAGACGCTAATTGAAATAACGATCTCGAGTTAATTAAAAGTCAAACGCAAAATTTTCATTTTAATTTCTGCATGCATAATTTCTGACACATAACTTTTAAAAAATAAATTCTTTAAGAAAAATATTATTTAAATTAAGAGTTAAGTTATATATTAAGTAATCACTCATTTTCACAATAAAGAACAAATAATAATATTTTTCTACTTTTTTAAGTTACTAAAAGTTGGAATTTTAATCAAAAAAATGTTTAAATATATGTTCTACTGTTTTTGAAATAAAGTGATTTTTTTTCAACTGTGCAGCAATATTTTAAAGCTTATTTTCCCTGATATATAAGTTCAGAACTAAAATAAATTGATTGATTTGTTTATAGGGGGCTATTTGAGAATTTAAAGAATTCCTTTAAATCAAAAATGAGAAAGAAAATTTTAAGTAAACATAGTTTTTAAAAATGTTTACAATGAAAACAGCATTATAAGTATTGATATATATGTAACACAAATATTTAAAATTTATGCTAGTTTTGATATTACTAAATAACATTTTCATGTTATTAAAAATATATGCATTATATTTATATTTATACTGTATTAGTAATTATATTTATATTTACATTAATAATTATTATATCCTTATTCTTAAAGGAAATCATATACATACTTTTCATTACTTACATTTATCAATTTCACTTCAGTTAAGAATGAAAAAAAATTTCATTTGTCGATGCAGAAATTAAAATTAAAGAATCGTATTTATGTTAAATACTTATAAACTGATGAAATATTCATAATTAACTATTTACCTCAAGAAAAGAACCAGAACTCTACTTATGTATAAACTCAATTGAAATATTATACTAAAAATATCGAATTAGCTCATATCTAATTGCATAATGGTATACCATGCCAGCATATCTAGCCTAATTTTATGTAACAGTTTTCAAAAGAACTTCTTATAACTGGAGAGATATATTTGCTTGTCGTAATAGAGGAACCTTTGAAAACTCCCATGTACTCACTCTGATGGACGAGCACACAGAAGATAGAATAGCGAACTCCGTTATTGTATAGCGGATTGACTGAACACAGCAGTTTCTCACAGACGAGTGCTACCTTAGCACTAAGCCACGGTAAATATAGCTATATCTAGCCTATAAACATTTTTAAATCTCTGTTTAAAAAACATATTATGAAATTATAGGATTATCTTGAGTATCCATGCTTATCATTGTTTGCATAAGTGCATGTATGCATACTTTTATGTTCTACATGAAAATTACAACATTAGTAAATTATAATATTAGGTTAGTTAGTATTTTCATTTACATTATTTTATTACACTCTCACATGCTCTTCTTTATGAGTCTATTTTAAGTTTCTATTATTTTCAAATATAATGACCTTTTCCTGTGTCTTTATTTCATGCTTTTGCAACTAATATGTTATCAAAAACAAATATTTCTTATTGTATAACTTCAAGTTTGTAAATTTACATTATGATCAATATGAAAACTAAATATTTTTTTAAAAAATATATATATATAAATAGAGCTTTTTAAACTTAAAAAGGTGATTGTGTCAAATTTTAAATTAATTATAAAAATTTGAAAAATATACTATTTTATGTAATCAAGTGAAACAAAATTATTAATATTATTCGCATCAATTAATTAATTAAAAATAATGATTACCTATATTTCCTCATGCTAAGTTTTTCATGTCAAGTAGCTTAAACACGCGCGATTAAAATTTGAAATAAATATTATATTTTAGATAAACCACGATAACATTAATTTGGTGCATGATAACTTATTTCATACCGCATTTCGTGACTGTTTTACGACCTAAGAATGTTATGTTTGGTAGCATGTACCCAGGGTACAAAATTATGAGACATTTGATTATGTTTAATGCAATTTATGTTAAGTTAATCAGCACAATAAATTGACAAGAGCCACACTTCAAAAATAATGATTCAATTTAATGAATTTTCATTTTATCGTGATATTTATTTTTCTAATTCATTTAAAAGTTACATATTGCTGCCTCTAAGTATAATGTGTAACAAGAACTGTTCGATAAAAACTAAGGGAAACTTAAATGCTGTAAAAAAATTAATAAATTGAATAATAACATTATGAGAAAGCATTGTTTCAAATAGTCTTAGATTTAAGTCATTCATTGTACAGGATAAAATTCAAAATAACAATTTAGAATTCATATTAAAAATGATTATAAATTATCTATACTTTAGGATTTCAATATAAATTTAGATATTAATTTCTAAAAACGTTTCTTGTAATCTTTTTCTGTTAGAGATAAAAACCATAGAAAACTAATTTAATTTGCTTAGTATTATTAAAAATAATTATAAACTATCAATAACAAAATATTTGATATATTAATTATAATAAAAGTTATAGTTACATTTGCTGGCATAAAAAGAATATTTTTAGAAAATATTAAAAATATTTTATATCTTAATGTTTTTCTAAAAATTATATATTTTCATTCCCATGCAAATATTTATTTCAATTAAAAAAATGTTTAAATGTTAAACACTTCTAATTTAACTTACGAATTTTTTTATTTATAGACATTTTACTTAACAATAAAGTATGCTTTCAATAATGAAAATTGATATTTCAATATATAAGAAATATGAAAATTACCTTTTCTAATTTATATGAATTTGCAGGAAAACTTCTCGTTTAAAATTCTATATATTTCATTATAATCAAAACGGAAATCTCGGAAAGCATATTTTACTAAATTTAGATTACGAAGAAAATTAAATGCCACAGTGAAATCTCATGAGAAGGATATAATACCATACATGATCTTTGAACAGAATTTTTATTTAGAGTGCATTAAAACATTTCATTCAGAGTACACTAAGAGAAGATTATTTTAAATATTGATTTCTCATATGAATAAGTTGATTTATAGTTTATATGATAATACAGTAAAATAATAATAATAAGTATTTTATTATTCAAAATTATATATCTTTCTAATTAAAATTATAAAGCAGAACGAGTCAGAAAATTGAAATATAAAAAACAAATATATTATTTTTTTGAAAGCCAGTTTAAATAAAATTCAGTAGAATGAAAGCCAAAAATCTTACTTTAAGTGAAAATATGGGATCAACATATTAAAACTAAGAAAACTTTACAAGTTTTTATCAGTTGAATAAAAACAGATGAAAGTACATTATCGAAGAGTTTTTCCTAATTCAAATTACGACAAAATGTTTCCTTTAAAGGAACATATTTTTCCTGATTGCGTATAAATCTAGATATCTCAATTTAGTGTACATTTAGGATATAAAAATCATAAATATTTGAGACTATTATTTCTTTTGTATATAAAAATTGTATACTTAAAAGAATATCTAGATAATTCTGCAAACTGATAATAATATAAATATGTAACAAAATGTGCATTACATCTATAATTGAAATATACATCATATTCATGGCACATTTTTAAGAAAATATTACCTTACTAAAGTAAGGTAATATATGGTTATATGGTGCCTCAAATCAATACATCCTACCACTGTAAAATTTTACAGACAAGTTTTATTAAAACAAATACTCACATCACAGAGAACATGTCAAATATTTTTGTATTAAAATGAAAACAATAAAAGAGAAAGAAGTATTGAAATAAAATTGAAAACAATTCAGTTTATGCTAAATGGTATTGAATTTAGTTATGTTGTTGTTTCTAATGACACTTGGCAATGCCAAGCCCACCCGCCAAGAGGCGAAAGAAGTCACAGATGTGTCTTCCGTTTTTTTTTAAAAGAGCACCCTCATACGAAGGTAGAAGTACGACTTTTGGCTCATAGATGGCAGCGCCCTCTGAATCTTCCAATTTAGAGATTGAAACCAGTGAAGACCCAAAGCCTGGCTCCAACCACACCCAGAGGTATTAATTTGAAATGGGAACATGGAGGACATTGCGACCCGACAGATTTTACGTGCCCCAGTCGCCATTAGTGAACACGACGGATCTTTGGCTAAGCCAGGATTCGAACTCACAACCTTTTGGTAAAGAGAACGATGCCCTAACCAACCAGGCCACCACGGCCTCGAATTTAGTTATGAATATCAAATACCGGAATACTTTAATGAACCTAACATTAGAGAAATGCATATACATAATATTAAATTTCTAAAGTTCATTTTTCTTTTTCAGTCATTTTTTATACTTATTCAATGAAATAGTTAGTTACTCTAAATGTAATGATATTCAGAGCAATCAAAAATAATGTGCATTAATTTAGAACTAAAATTAAAATTTTGGTCAATATTTTTTTTTTTTCATAAAATTTTCTTAATTTAGGTATTTCTAGGAGAACACTGAGAAATTTTGCTTTATATATATTTATGAGTTTTACTTTAAAGAGCAATTTACAGATTAAAGACCGAGTAAAATATTTTAAGAATTATTTAATGAAATGAATTAAATACGGTGAAGTAAATATGAACTACATTATTTGAAGTTACAAACAAGCCATTTGAACATTTCACAAGTGAAGCTAAATGCATAAATTTTCAAATATTATATAAGCACATTATTTGCTTATGCATTACTTTTTTGTAAGTAAAAACAAAAAATAACTCTTATTATAATTATGAAAAATAAGTTTAAAATAAAAAATTTAAAATTTCATTAAAAAAATCTAATATTACATAAGTAATACCATCATTTTTAAATTAAAAATGTAAATTTCGCTACAAGTGTAATGCTCATGTAGATATTTTATACAGCATGTATATATATAATATATTGCTAATTTATTTTTGCATTATTTTGAAAATAGTTTTATTTTACAATATCCTTTTGCTTTTAGATACATTGATGACTTTATTATTTTCAATAATTCAGATTTCAGTGATACTTCTGGGACAATTTATCCTAAAGAACTTTCCCTAATTAAAACCAACATTTCTTACAATAATTGTGAATTCTTAGATTTATTTATAAACATTGAAAATTCAACTACCTTTATCGATATTTACGATAAAACTAATCAATTTAACTTTAGAGTTATTAAACTAGTTTATTGGAAATCAAATATCTCTTTAAAAATTTACAGAAATGTTGTACTTAATGAATTAAAACGCATATATCTTATTTGCAATAATCTAAAATTTATCAAAAAACAAATTAATCGCTTAATTAATGAACTTAAAAATTATGATTTTCCTATTAATTTTATTTTAAGTTATGTAGGAAGTAGGGAATCGCTTATAAGATTGAAGTAATGCGTAGTTTTCATAACTATCGAAGGGCCACCCAATCATTGAAGTTCTTATAAGAATCCCGAAAACGCCTACTTTCACTTTAACTATACTTTAATATTAAATCTACATAAAACATTTTAAACTACTTTAACTTCTTCTATTAACTTGTAGAGAAATTTTTCTGATTACTTTTGGCAACCATATTCTTCTATATCTGATATATATTCTACTATATTTGATATATTCTTTTGTATTTGGTATATTTTTCTCATTGTATTGCTTTGGCTATTTATTGTATTGCTCATTTTTCAATGTATTACTTTGTTTCCACTTATTTCAAGTTTTGATATGGTAGTATTTTCTACTTATAGAAACACTCTTCGGGGGAATAACATGAATATTTTTAGACTTTTGTCTTTCGTGTTTGTCAGAAAAGGGTATCTATTTTGCATAGTTGACCATGCCCTTCCTGATGAAGACGTGGTCCCTATGCTCTTTCTTTAATTATATTATATTACATTGTTTTTCTAGATTTTTCCTGATTTTGTCTTATTCATATCAAATTATATAGTTGTTTGTCTTATTCATATCAAATTCTACTCATTCAAAACCCTCATGAAAAATCTCTTCATGAAGTTCGGTTCATTGTCACAGCTTTTACAAACCTCATGAAATTTTTAAGAACCTCATAAATATTTTAAAAAAGTTTTATGTGAATCACACACACAACTAAATCTCCCACATTCTTATTTACTTTCATATTTTCATTGTTATGCTTGTTTTTTGCTTTTAAATTCTCACAGGTTTATTTATATTATATTCCTGTGATAGAAAATACAATTTCATTTCATGATCTATTGAATTTTTCAAACAATTTTAAGCCATTTTTACCTTTTTTAGCAAAGTTTGTAATTACTCTCCCTTCTGGCATACATCCTATTCAAACATTAAAATACCTTTCGAATAAAATAGATTCATTGGCTGTTTAATAAATATAATATTTTTAATTTCAAAGATATAACCTTTCACTTTTTAACAATAATGTTACAAATATTTAATTAATTATTAATTAACTTTGTTTAAACAATTAATTAACAAAATATTTAATTAATTATTTCTTTAAAGTTTTTTATACTTTCTTTCAAAAATAGAAAAAAGTGTATAGAAACTATTATAAAGAGAGTATTAAAAATAAATTAAATTTTTCTTTTATACTATTTTTAGAAATGTTGGAAAAGAAATTCAACAAGTTTTCAGAATTTTGATTTCTTAGTTCTTTTAAGATAATTTTGTTTTTATAGTCACAAAAATTCAACACCATCTAGAAAAAAATTTTTTAATATTTTGTAGAACTACACGAAAAAATACAACAGAAAATCTATGTAATATAAGAAAAATAAAAGTGAAGAGATGAAAAAAATCAAGATACTTTCTATTCAGATTAATCAAAGTAATAAGTTTTAAAATTTTTAATTGAATAAAAAATAAATTAATAATTAAATTTTTAATTAAAATATTTTAATAAGAATAAAATTCACTGTTTTTATTTTTAAAAAACATACTCTATAATATGAATATCATATATTCTTCAATAAAGATCATTGACTAATGTAAATTTTATGGCTGAAATTTTTTTATTACTTATAACAATTTTATATATATATATACATTATTGTAGTAAAAGTAGATTCATGTACATTTATACACATAATAAAAGCAAAGTACTTTTACCTCTTGGCTTCAAATAATAGTTAAAATCATAATATGCATAATGTATACAGCTATGGTTTTTAAAAGAAGAGTATGGAAACTATTATCATGTAATATTATGATAAAATGGAGATATTTCTTTTCATTTAACTTATTATGATTAAATAATTTAAATTTCAAGAAGTATTTCTATGAAGGCCAAAATATCTTGCATTCTTTTTAAAATGAACTCAAATACTTTCCTCATTTCTTTACCATTTTAAAAAATTGTTATGTATTGTATGTATAATAAAAAATGTACTTTTTAACGAATTTAAGAAAAAAATTCAAGAAAATAAATAATAATGACTATTTGTTAAAATTGATTAAATCTTCCATAAAAATAAATTAAACGGAACAAAACTTAAAGTTTAAATTTTAAAATTAAATTTAAAATTTAAATTTTTGCGTAATTTAAATTTGTTGTGTAATTTAAATTTTAAAATTAAATTTAAATTTTAAACTTTAATTTAGCTGAAGCTAATTTCAACTTCAAACATCTAGACTTTAAAAATAAAATATGAATAATGAAATAGATACTAATTCTTCATATTAATTCTTAGATTAAAATAGCAGTTTTGGAATCTAAAACCCTGATAGCTAAGGGAATAAAATTAAACGCAAATAAAAAAATTTACGTAAAAATATAAAAATGATAGAATTAACTATGCATATTATAATTCGTAATACTTTTTTTAAAACTTTACAAAAGTGAAAAATAAAGCCCATCTTGATATATTTATATCCTGATCACTCATGCTGTTGTTAAAATATTTATATATCCATTAATATTAATCCAAATGCTAATGGAAAAATATTAGCTATTACCATAATAATTTTAATTGTTATGAAAAGAAAAGTATTAAACTATTAATTTTCTTTATGTCAACCTAAAGGCATACAAAACTCTTAAATAAATAGTTTTGACAAGTATAAAGTAATTAAATTGTAAATCCTAATAAAGTATATGTAATTAAGATATTTTTATTGAAACAGTTAAAGAATAAATGCTATTTCTAAATTATGTTTTGCGATAAATTTTTAAGAAAAATTTTTAACAATCATTGTAATACTTAAAAATAAATACATAGTATTTCACGTGTTTTTGTGGAGACATATATGTTTGAACTTGACACATAAAAGGTTTATAAATACTTACGCAATTTTTAGTTCAGTTAATAAAAAAGCTCAAAAACATTCATAAAAAATTTCCATGCTTTATAAACATGTACATAATTAATCTAATAAATATTTAATAATGCCTGTTTAACAAAAATTAAATTTATTCCTATGAAAATAAGCCTACTAAAAAAGTCTTTTTATGTACTGAAAATAAAACAAACAATTGTTCTATGTTTTAGTAATTTAATTAATGTATATTATTAATAAAATATTGAAATATCAAATAAGTAAATAAAGTGTTAAATTACAAAACACATTTATTTATTATCATTGCTAAATATTACTAAGATTTTTAATACTTTTTTTATCATGAAGAAATAAGGAAAATAAAACTCATGATAAATATTGATGAAAAATGATAAAATTCATTTTAACATTTGATATATTTTCTTATAAATTTTCTGGGATGGTATAACTGAGTAAATGGAAAGTTTTCATGGAAAGTTGTTCATGATTTTATAGAAATTTATAATATCTAAGATTTTGTAATTTTAAAACATACAAGGAGAGAGAAACATTATTTTGTTCAATAAATCTAAGTTAATAAATAATTTCATGGATTTTTCAAGATGAAATTTCCTGCAATATATTTTGAAAGTAGTTATCATGACAGGAAGAATGAGATTTGTGCATAGTATAGTTTGATATAGTTAAAATACTCTTTAATACTCAAAACGATTATGGAACATTTATCTGAACTTTTTGGTTTATAAAAAAAACGAATATTTTTGTTACACAAAAATTATACTTTTCCAACGAAAAATATTAAGTATATTTCTTTAATGTACGAGTCACGTTTTGGTTTTGACATTCTTTGAATACGATTGAGTAGGTTTTATGAAAAAATAAATCTTCTTATAGAAATAAATCTTCTTACTATAAAAATAAATCTTCTTACTATAAAAATAAATCTTCTTATAAGAGTATTTCACTTCCCTTTGTTAGCAGCTTACTACTTATATTGTTGTTTATTGGTTGAATAGTTAAAATGTAATACGCAAATGCACTATTCAGATGAACAAAGAACATGGGATTGATAAAAATTATTTAAAAAACTGGTAACCAGAAAATCATGAGTAAGCATTTATTATTTTTGAAACACAAGAAAAAGTAACTGAAAACAAAATTATTTGAAGTAGAGAGATTCTTTAAAGATAGTGAATAATAAAACTAGTTCTTGAATAAAAAATCATAAAAATTAGTATAATCAAAAACGTAGTTAAACTAAAACAGTGCTTTTTGGACTGTATATAAAATAGCTGAGAACAAAAATTAATTAATGAATACAATTATAATTACTTTATAAAACATTTAACCATTGCTTTTCTTTATCCCTCGACATGATTTCCAACTACTTTTAACATTTGTTCTCTAGGAAAGGAATCAAACCCACGAACTACTGAATGTAAAGCCAGAGGTATACCTATTCAGCAGCCTGTTACAGAATTTAACATCAAAATAAATCTCTAAGGAAATATTTTCAGTGTCACAACACATTAAATTCAGTGGTCTATTTCAGAATTTAATTGAAATAAAAAACCAGATACTGAATTTAATGATTTGTTAATACAAAAGTTATAGAAAATTTGAAATTTTGCTGAAAACATTGGAATTATCAAACTTAATATTTCATGTTTTGTAAAATAGAAAATTTCTTCATTAGGGAACGAAAAATCATTCTCTTTTTTCTCGTCTCACTAACAATAAATAGTTTTTAAATGTTGTTTTGTAATACTGTTTTTTAAATAAAATGGAAGCTGTTTTAAAAAAATACGATTGATCAACATTCATAAAACTATGCAAATTACAATTCAAAATTTTAATTCTAATTTTGTATATTTATGCAAATTATAATGTTCAATTCTTCTTTTAATTGTGCAGAAATTACTGAAAGAATATCTGAAAAAAAATTCATAATTATTGATGGTAAGCATTTAAATAACTCTCTTTTTTTATAAATTAAAATATTTCACATATAAACTTAAAAGACTTCTAAGTGAAAGTTATAAGAGTGATAAAACAATTATAAAATACGAAGATAATTTAAAATTATCTTCGTATTTTATAATTACTTATATATAAATGAAGAATAATGATTATAAATTTAACGGGGTTTTGAAAGCAAGAACTTTTAAAGTGAAATTTTTTAACCATGACAATTTATCAAAGCAAAAATATTTATATTTTAAAAAAAAATTTGGCAATAAAAATATTTTGCATTTAATAAGCAAAGTATGTTTTGTTCATTTATAAATGAAACTTTGGCAAAATGCAAATTTAATAAAATATAACTAAATAATTAACATTTATCATTTAAAATTATTTATAAACATTTTTGTACAAATTAACATACAAGTATTATAATTATAACAAATTTATCTGTGAAATTTACAAATTAAATCAAAATCATATAAATACGTCATTTTCCTCCGCACTTTAATTTTGATTATTACTCGTAACATTATTTAAAACTTTAATTAAAATAAAAGCCTCATACATATATATATTTCTTTGAACTGAAACTCAAGTTTTACGTGTAAAAATTTGTAATTGAGGAATTAATTTGTTTTATAAAAAAAATTATATCTTTTGAAAAGGAAAGACAAGCCAACATATTCTGTCGGAACTCATTTATTGTATTGAACAATTATAAAAATTAATGTATGCTTCTATCAACGAAGCATAACAATAATGTTATGCTTCGTTTTTCTTTAATTAATAAGTGTTGGAATTTTAATTTGAAAATAATTAACATAATATTTTAGCATTTTAAGAAAACAAATTATGTCAAAAGTAGCACATGTTTATATTTTTACTTCTTTTATTTATTACAATGCTGCAAATTTCAATATGGGATCAATTTATTTATTTCATTTCATTTCCAAACATGAAGCAATTTAAAATATATTTGAAATCATTTTCAAACCTCAAATATTTTTCATTTTGATTTGAATGAAAAATTTTAATAAAAAGAATATAAAAATGTGCATGAAAAAATGAAACAAAATTTGCATGAGGCAGTAAATAAAAAGTGATCTTAATTTGCTTCTCTTAATATATTTTGTGATTAATTACATTTAAACTTTTTTAAGCACAAAATATCAAACTTCTTCAATAAATTTTTTCATGAACGTTTTAATGTTTTAAGTTTTTACATCAATAATTATAAATATTTAACACCAATCATTTTGAACAAAACAAGAAAAATTCTTTTATTCATATATTTCAGAAATTATTAACAATCGCTTAAAAATTTCATATATCTTAATCTATCTAAAACAATTTTACAAACGATTTGAAATAAGTGAAAGATATTTTAATATCCATGAAGAAAATATAAGCCATTGAGTTTAGTAAACAAAATAATTCATATAAAAACTCGAAAGCGTTCATATAAACAAAATAAAATTAAGACTTTTTTGTACAAATTTCATGAGTAATAAAGTCACACGGACGATATAATATTATTACTCAAGTCATTTCTCTTGCAAGTGTTTAGATATATATATATATATATATATATATATATATATATATAGTTTTTTCTTGTAAAGTTCATATTCATATATATATATAATAAAAAATGTTTTGCTTTTTCAAGCAGCATTTGACTTTTCTTACGTTAAACGCTTAACTACATTAATCCCATTTCATCAAAATAAGTGAGAAATCAAACTTTACACCTATTTTTTAAATATATGACATTTTATTTAATAATTTGTATTAATTGAAAAATGAAAATTTTGTGCACAAAATATTTTCTAAATAATTTCTGCTTAAAATTCAAAATATCCTGCTGTGATTTATCTGGTCCAAAGATTTTAAATAACTGCATGCAGGAAATTTAAAAATGCATTTCGTCATTAAAATTACACTGAGAAAATCCAAAATACTTTTATGCATATTGTTAAAATAGAACTAATGTATTGAAACTATTAGCAATTACCTGTTTCAGCCCTCAAAAATCAATAAAACCCATCTAATTACTATTCATCATAGGTTTCAAGCTTTAAATATTTATTCTTCTTTAGAAAGCAGAAATATTTACAGATTATCTCTAAAAGAATCCTTTCACGGAACTCCCAGAAAATCTCGAATATTCTCTGGAAAAGCATAAAATATCTTTATTATACAGCCAAATATCGTAAAAATCATAAATTTATGAACTTAAGGCCAAATCTGCAACCAAACTATTACTAGCGATTAGGTTTTCTTACGTTAAACGCCGCTTAATTAGATTACTCCTATTTCAACGAGACAAGCATGAAATTAAACTTTACGGGAAAACTACTCTGAGTATTTAAGCATTTCACAATATCATTTCAAATCAAAACACTCCAAACAATGAAAATCCCACGTGGGATGGAGGAATGTCATCATAACGTTGTTCCATTTAAGATTACATATACAACAATTAGAATAAACCAGCGTTCATAGGCTATAATCCTCAGACCATTACGCATACTGTGCGGCTAAGCAATGAGTCGTGCGACAGTGTCAGTGGAAGTGTACTGTTAACGAAGGTGCCTTCACATCCGAATGCGGTTATTACGTTTTGCCAATCTGTGGATTCCACATCGATCAGACTTGGCACCACTGTAAACGGAGTCAATTTCACTGTTTAGGTTGCAATATTAAAGACAATACGAAATGGGTGCTTGGATCACAGATTCTCTTCCCCGATGCATCTGGAAAGGGTTTTTGAAACAACTGTCATCCCTACATCCATTTCATTTGTGTGCATCGTGTAACAAATCAGAACGGAATCCACAAGCATTTGCCGTACTATCCTCTGATGCTCTTGCCTCGCTCCAGACCCGGTATACTACAGACCCGTAGGTATCATCTCAAGTTAAAGGCTCAAAAGATGTTCTTACGGCATAATCCGAACAATAGAACTGACGAGCAACACGGCGCCATGACCAGCCTGCGGATTTTAAGCCACAGGCTGGCTTAACTGTGGGAAATGTCTACTCACACCCCTCCCTGCCACTCCTCTGTTACTAAAACCCTTCTAGCGTCTGCATGTCACATTTTTTAATCTTCCACTCTACTTCGGTTTATATAAAGCCCACTTCCTAATTGCTGTGCCACTTATGGATGTGCAGTAAAGCATTGGCACTAAACTTGGATTCTTTGCATATTGAATCTTATGGTACCGATTTGCAAAGCGCTTGTGACCTTTCTTCCTTCTTGATGTGCTATTTTCAGTGTTCATGAATCTATCTAAAACAAAAAATTATTTTTTTAAATTAATCTAGAAAAATAACAAAATATAATTATAATATTTCTTTACTTTTAATTATAATATCTTAAAAAGCATTTGCTTTCCTAAAGCAAATATTTTTTTAAGATATATATACTTAATGTGTCTAATCTCACAATATTCATGAGGGAGCTCATTGCAACAAAATAACAGTCTAATATAATTAAAAAATAATATAAGAATCTAATACTCTTTAAAACGAAAATTAGCAATTAATAAACTAAATAATTTACAGAATTACTAAGTAAATTGTTTTAATATTTAAATGCTGTGCATGTTTACATGCATTTTTATTAATATTATGATTTTTATTTTTATAGCTTTATCTATGAATTCTTAGAAGTTATAAAGCATTAGTTATATTTTATTTTTATATATATTTCTAGTTTTTAAGCATGTTTTATATGCAATTATTTGAGAAAATTTTGTAAGAAAAAATTCCTTTATAGCCAATTTTATCAAATGTTTCTTTGCAGTTTATTAAAGATTATAGCAATATAGATAAATTTTCTTAATACAATAAATAATCTTTAACATCCTAATTGATAGTAACAAAATGGTTTTATTAAATTTATATGTATATAAACTAAAATATCTTTAAATAGTTTCTTATTCTTTTGACATTTTTGACATTTTCTTTAGAAATAAATAAGAAAAAGTTACTAATTTTTTTTAGATGAAGCATGTTCCGAGAAAAGTGCTATGCGAATTCATCATATATACATGAGTATTTCTTTACTCGAATTTCGAAACACATGCGCCAATAATATACTAACTTTCAATCAGAGAAATTCTCTAATTGAAAATTAGTATAGTATTAGAGCATGATTAAAATCTGATTATAAGCAAAAATGAAATCACTTTCAATTTATTTGTTTGACAATATACATATACGAGGGTTACTCTGAAATTTTTGAGATACGCGCAGACAAGAATTTACAAAATAAAATTAACGGTTTAATTTTAAAATACAAAGTATTTTAACATGGAATACGATTTTTTACTGACTTACTTCAACTTGTTTAGCGTAGAATAAATTTTAAACAGAAGAGAAAATGGAGTTAACGCGAAAACATTTTCGCACTATGATTTTCTACGATTTTAAGGCAGAATTAAGTCGAGAAGAATGCGTTCAACGGTTGCAATTAGCATTTGGTGATGAATTTACAGCTCGTGCTACGGGTATTCAGATGGCTTAGAGAATTTAGAATAGGTCGCGATTTTCTTCAGGATCTCGGATAATGTGTCTGCCAGACGAAAAATGTTAATGGATGATAATCGCTGTACCTATCAAATGATAAGAAGGAACTTAACATTTTATCCGCAGCCATACACAAAATCATTCATGAAGAATTACATACGAAAAAAATAGTTTGCTGTTGGGTTCCTCATAATCTAACTGAGCACCAAAAAGAGGAGCATGCCAGAATCAGGAAAGAAACTCTTAAATTGCTAAATGATGGTTACCACTGCATCATTTCTAAAATTGTAACAGGTGATGAAACGTACATACCGTTTTTTAACGTTCCAACACGTCAAGAAAGCAAAGTATGGGTCTTTGAAGATGATCCCACGCCGACAATGGTGGGAAAACAACGCGCACTGAAAAAAGTGATGTATGCCATTTTCTTCAGAATTACGGGATTTGTCATAACCACCAAGTTGGAAGGACAGAAGACAGTGACAGCAAACTGGTATACCACTAAATGTCTTCGAGAAATTCTACAAGAACTGAATGTTAGGGGACTAATGCTTCACCATGACAATGCATCTTCACATACAGCCGGATTAACAGTTGAGTTTCTTAAACAAAAACAAATTAAAATGATCGAACATCCGCCGTATTCACCTGATCTAGCTATGTGGAACTTTTGGTTATTCTTTAACCTAAAAAAAACTTACGTGGATGTCTTTTTCATTCAGAAGAAGCGATTGATGTGGCTATAAATGCATTTTTTTTTCATCTATTCCAAGAAGTGAATGGCTTGAGGCATTTAATCAGTGGAAAATTCGTCTACAAAAGTGCATTAATGCTGGAAGAGACTGCTTTGAACACACCTAAAACTTTGTAAGTATAACTTTAAAAACTTAGTAGTGTGTCAAAAATTTCAGAGTGACCCTCGTATTTGTTTAGTTTATTTCATATTCATATAATATCATTCCGATGGACTTCAACCTTAAATTCAACAAAATGATTTTATTGCATATTTACATTTTAAGTAAAATCTTAAAATTTTATACTCTTCCCACGTTGATAATAAATAATCTTTAATGAATTCTATTTAGCAAATATGTATATAATATAATTTTAAACTCATATTTATTGCATCATTTGGATCTTAGTAAAATAAAACTTTATAAGTATATTTTCATGTTTTTAAGTGAGGTCTAAAAATTTTACATTCCATTTCCATATTTAAATCAAAACATTTTTGTAAGTTAATTACTTTAATTGTTTAGTCATACCCACATAATTAGTTACTCTATTCATAAAAGTATTTAAAATAGTTAACTTAGAAATTATTGATAAAAATAATAAGAATAAAATGCAATGTAAGTGAAGATTGAAATGCTGACATAAAATTTATTACTTTCATACATTTAATCTATACATACGGACTTTATATATTTTCAGTTCGTAATAAAATATTCAACATAGATCAATTAAACTAAAGAAAACATTTGCGCAATTTCCGTGTATTTTAGCGGAGTTAAATATATTAGTATTCATTTTATTTTAAAGTGTTTCAATATTTACTGGTAAAAATGTGCATGGCATTTTGATGAAATAAAAATAAACTTCAAAAAATATAAACTTATGAATAATATTTATTTTTTGCATAAACTGCAGCATTATAACGTACCAAAGCAGGTGATGTCATGCTGCAATTTCTCGCATGCATGATACATCTGAACTTTCTGTAAATATTTTAAGTGGAAATTTGTTATTGCAAACATATTTCTAAAGATAAACAAAATTTAAAAATTAGAAAAATAACATACATCTTCTTCGTTAAGATCATAAAAAACAAACAAAACAAAGAAATCGTTCATCTCAAAATATAATTACTAAAAGTATATTTCTTAAAAATATTACATAAAAAATTTCTTATTAAAGAATTGAATATATTTCATGTTAATAATAAAAAATACAAAAGACAACAAGTGTAACAAACTTGCGGCTTCAGTATCTTTTAAAAGCAAGATTTTATTTTAACATATTTTTTTCTATTTTCCTTCTTTTTTTACATATATCATTGATTTAATTTTTACTTTTTAAAAATAAAAAATAGCAAGATACTTTTCTCAATTTCATGAATTCTCTATGCGTTACTTTGAAATACTTTTGAAATTTCAAATATAAAAGATGTATTTCATACCATTTACCTTTATTTGAATTTCATTTGAATAAATGAATCAGGTTGACTTAACTTTCTATCAGCGGCCACAATGTGTACTTTTAGACTTAAGTTTAAGATGATAATTTAAAAAAAAAAGTTAAAAATATTTGAATAATGATGAATATCAAACACATGTGCCTAAACTTATAAATAAATTAAATACTAAAGAATGCTTACTAAGCTTATTTTTTATTTTTCCATGTTTTAAAGAATTTGGAAAATTATCGGAAAAAACGTTGGAAGATTATTATTTACAATTTTCTAATGCTTATCCTAAGCATAAAATAAAATACATGAGATTTGCTATCATTTAATTCCGAAATTTATTTTTTTTATTATGTCATCCACATGTAATTTAGTTTGAAAAACAACCTGAACTTAACATTCTTATGCTCAAGCTAAATATTCCTTCCTTAAATTGAACATTTTTATCTTTGAACTACATATTCCTAGGTAAATATTTTCCTATACTTAAACAAATAAAACTGTATAAAATGTTGAGTATAAACATTTAAAATTTAACAGAAAAACCTAGATTTCGTAATGTAAAAGGAATATCCATTTCCTGAAATTACCTTCTCTTGTATAAATTTTGAGATAAAATTTTTGAGTCAGCTTCCAAATTTTTCTAGCTTAATCAATTTTAAATTTAATTTTAAAACTTATATTTCTTTGTCTCCTACTCTAAACTTTAAAAAATTTATAATAATATTTTAAAGTAAAAAATTTTTATCAAGTGAAATAAACTTATTTTCTAGACATTGGGGTTAAAAAAAACTAATTAATCTGTATTAACAAATATAAATTAAAATATAAAATATTCTCTTATGAGAAAATACCAATCAAAAATTTTAAAAGCAAACTGTTTCGCAAAATTTAAATTCACTATTCCTCAAATTTAAAATTGATAGCTCTAATGATAATTTTTATTTAAAAATCAAAAGCTTTTGAAAAGTAAATGCCTAAACTCATTTATTTTAAAATATAAGCATATTTTAATGCATATGTTTACCAAAAAAGTGCTCCAAATTCAGTCAAATGAAATATAAAATTTCAAAAAAATTATTCTACAAGAAGCAGTTTTTTCTGGCACTCAAATCACAAAGCGTGAGACAATATATGGAAAACATTATAATACAATGGATATAAATGTAGGACGATATGTAAATGTGAGCAAAAACTACAAAAAAAGAACTACACAATGCTATATTGATCAAAAAATAAGTGAAGTGCTTTAGTTTTTAATTCACAAAGAGCACCAAATAAAGCACCTTTAAGATTTCTTGTAAAACTTCCAACATATGATTACTTTTTTAAAATAAATTACACTCGATAAAAAGGGCATTCGCATGAATCCTATTTATTGATGTATATTTTATTTTTTTCAGTGAATATTTCTTTATATTTACTGATTAATTATACGAAATCCATAATTTCTACTTTTAAAATATTCTTCAATTTTTCAATATTATTAGAAAAAAAGGTATATACATTTTAAAGATTTTTGTTCGAAATATAAATATAAAATTCAATGTGAAACAAACTTTTATGAATGACTCTTGACATTTTGCAATATAATTATTTGAGAGAGAAAACCATTACAACACATATAAAGTATGCACCATTTTTACTCTCTGGTTTAGAATATATTAGAATTGAAGTCATTTATCTTCTTCACTATTGTTGTTTCTGTTTGTTGAAGACATGTGACAGTAATTTTTGTTTACTTGAAGAATAAGAAGCCGAATAATAAATTAAAATATTTTCTAATTTCGAATATTTCAATATGAAGAATTTCTTATACATATTTCTGAAACTCTTGTAACTTGAGTTTTTATAACATGAGAATTACATTTTCAACTAAACACTTTCTACTGATAACACTTAAATAAGAGAAATGAAGCGGTGAGTGAGAGAAATAAGAGGAATGAAGGGGAAAAAATTCTGTAAATTAATTGTGACAAATTATATACATTTCATAATTCTGTTAAACTACATTTTTGAGATTAAAATATTTAAACATTTAAAGTATATTTCATGAAAAAAGCGAAAGTTATTCAAATAGAAGTTTTAATAAAAATTCACAAAAAATAAAATTACAATAAAGCACTGAATTTAGTTAATATAAAGTAGGTATATATATATATATATATATATATATATATATATAT
>JAPDSC010025537.1:80764-98108 GCA_026290005.1 Latrodectus geometricus
TATATATATTCTTTTCTAATACTAAAACTTTGCACGGTGAAACAATGTACTATATGAATTGTAATAACACAATACGTTATAAATAAAATATTTATTAGTATTCATAATATAAATTTTATAAATCAAAAATATTTTTAAACTATTTTATAAGAGTTATGTAAAGCAAATTTACATGAAATTTAGAAACATTTGTTTAAAATCAAACTGTTACTATCGGAAATAAATTAAATGCAAATGGGAAGCATTTCACTTGTTCAAAAATTATTAACAAAACAATATATTAACAATATTGTCATTGACAAAAATTCTTTATCAAATCAAAGATAATAAAGCTGTAAGTTTGCAAATTGAAACTAACATATAAATATATTGTCATTATATTATAAATATTGCCTAACATGTTATGAAATTATAATAAATATATGAAGTCTTCATAATAAATATTATTAAATTTGAAATTTAAAACTATAAAAAAAATAGCTATAATGAAAATATTTAACTAAAATAAAATTTCACAAATGTATAAATTATATAAATTTTAGCAATTAAAAATAATGTTACAAGCTAATTCAATTTGATTTTTAAATGTATAGTTAAAAATATTTACAAATTTAATATTTTATGATATGAAAGAGATACGCTTCTAAAATTATCATAAACTAAATCAATTTTTCTACTTTAAATAAGCAAACTCAAGGGAAATTGTCGAATGTTGAGTCGCATTTTTTAATGAAGAAGAAAAAAGTTAAGCATTGAATTTCCTGTATGTTTCCAGAATGTTAATAAGGCTAATGAAACAGTGTTTTTTGAAAAGTGGAGGTCAAAAATTTATTTCTTATACTAAGCTAAATTACGATGAAGAATAAAAAATTAAGGAATTTATTTTTAATACCTGAAAAAACATCTTAAAGACTTAGAAAAATATCCAACTTCATTTTTTTTAAAAAAACTACAATTACATTTTTTTATCTGAAAGTTTTTAAGTTTTTTTCCTGGAAACTAAAAGAAATATAATGAATAAAATTTGAATGCACATTATTTTTCTCCTAACTTTTTAGTTATATTTTTAATGTTTTCGGTTTTATTTCTTTTTCAGGTGGAAAACTAAACAAGGCCTATATTCAAAACCTATCACGTTAATGAACTTTTTTGTTTGCTTATAAAAAAGCATCAGCAGTATTAAAATTTTTTAAAAAAACATCAGATAAAAATAGAAATTTGGAAATTCTATTATTACATTTTTTGAGATTATTTTGCATTTCAAAAAATTTGAAACAATCTTTCTTAAAACTAAATAAGTAATTTACATATTTTCTTGTATACATTTTTGTTATTGTATTATTGGCCGTTATTTTTATATTTTGTTATCTTTTTTATTTTTTTATTTTGTATATGCATTTATAAACCATTTTAAATCCAATTTATTTTCATTGTATTTAAAAACCATTTTAAATACATGAAAATGAAAAATCAGTTTACACCTTGTTAATTAACTTGAAAAAAATAAATTTTAGTTACTAAATTTATTAGTGAGTATTCATTTGAGACTTTAGTTGCAAAGCTTTTAGCATAATATTTTTCATACAATGAAGATTAATTAAATTCAATTAAGTTGTTAAAAGATCAAGAATTTTTCTTATTTAATAACATTTTTCATACAATGAAGATTATTTATTAAGCTAATTAAATTAAATTAAATTATTAAGAGATCAATAAATTTAATATCTATGATCTTTTGGATTCTGTGCTTTTTATCTATTAGGCAATTTCAATAAATTTCGTTATGTGAAAAATTTTAAACTTTCTTATTAATACGTTTAATATTTACTACATATTTTTTATTAAGAGTTTAATTTTATTCATAATTTTATTTTAAGTAATATATTCAGTCTAAGCGTAAAATTGATACATTGTTTCCTAATAGTCATATAAATACTACACAAATTTAATGTTTTTTATAGAAATCTTAAATTTAGAAGAGTTTTATTGAACAAGAAATATAGATCAAACATTAATTACAGCCTATAATTTAATTGTAATTAGAATTACTAGATAGTTGCAATTAGGATTACAAGAGTTCATTTCTAAATACACTTTTAAAACTTAACAATCGATTTAAAATAAAATTCATGAATACTTAAAAAGTATTATAGATATTTAAAATTAATAAAATGAATATTTCTAAAAATAAATAATACTTAATACCAACTTATTTTTTACATATATATTCAAGTAAGTATTAATATATATTCAAGTAAATATTAATTAACTTTTTAGACTAATAGTTACAATTACTTAATTTTAATAATTACTTTAGATAATAATATTACTCAAAAAATTACAAAAATTCGTTAATAGTAAAACTAACTTAAATAATAGTAACGTGTAAAGAAATTCCTAACGTTATATAAAAGAAATTATTAATGTTTTTTAAATATAGTTACAGGTGTAAGTAAATTCATGAAAACTAATGTAAAGACTATTTCATTACTTTCATTAAAAAATACTAAAATATTTATATTATTTGAAATAAAGAAGAAACTATAATCGTTAAATGCTTAATGATAATACTTAAATTCAGGTTTTTAGACTTGACTACCATTTTTCAACGCATTTTAAATAAGTAATATTTTATCAGTGATTATTAAAACTATAAGGAAAAGCTTATTTGAAGGATATAAAAAGTGATGAATGAAAATATAAATGGAACAAATTTTTTATCATGTTGCATAAATATTTCAGAAATTTTATTTGAAAACATTCAAAAAACCACATAATATTTCAAACATGAAATCTCAAAAAACATAATGATAAAAACCCTTATCAAAACTTCGAAATTTGAAAATAAGAAAAATATATCTTATTTATAAAAGAAATTTCCAAGAAAAATAGCATAATCTTCGAAATGGATTTTTGTAAGAGATTTAATAAAAAATGTGTATTATTATTCAAAAAAAATGTTCCTTAATAAAAGTAATATATATTAAATATTTATTTTTATATTAAAAATATATGAGAAATATATTTAACCAGTGCTTCTTATTTAGTAATATAGTTAAAAGATAAGAATATTAAATGATTTTATAAATTAGATTTTTTACGTTTATCTGAAAAACATATTTCTCATTAAAATAATGATAATGTAAAAAAATTTTATGAAAAATAAGTATATTAATCTGTGTAAACTTATCTTTAGTAAGAATAAGTAAAATGATTATTGAATTATTTTCTAAATGAAGCTGTGTATGTGTGTGAACTAGTTAAAAGGAAAATTAGATTTAGGATGTGTGTGTGTATAACACTGTGATTTTTATTAGATTTATGAGTAATTTATTATTTTTTAAAAACATGAAAATAAGCAAACCCAATCATTTCAAAAATATTATTTAAGTTCATTTCTTTAAAAACAAATTATCGATATTTTCAATTCCCGATTAGTTTACATTGATACTAAAGTGTACATCGATTCCTGCGTATCTCTCTATATATTTTTAAAAACAGTTTGAAGAAGATGAAAGTCTAGGAAAAAATTCTGTTTTTAAAATAAATTTAATGATATATTTGGATTTTAATTATGTTCTTCTTAAAATAACTGTTTTATATTTAATATTATTTTCTTAGTTCATTTGTTTTCAAAAGTTGAAAAAATTAAATTTTGTTTTCCAGAAAATCAAAATTTCTTGAACATTACATATCATAAAAATTACGAAAAAATAACATTTAAAGAAAAATCTGAATCACTCTTACTCACATAATTCAAAATAAAATAAATTTAAAAGAATTCCATGTGTGTCTTAAAATGATTATTTTTTGTATAATATTATTCCGAAACTGTCTGTTTTAATATAAATTCTCTTTAAAAGCGTTCAGTATTTTTCTTTATTCAGTATTTGAATTTAGACGTGAATTCCATCATAACAAAATAAAATGCTCTAGTTCTTTCAAGGCTTCTTTATTTTAGACAATTGTTTCAAATGAATTGTCTTGACAGCTTCGTTTTTGATTTGTTTTAAACAAAATCCCTCTCTTCATCCAAGAATAAAACTCTGTACATGTGATAAATATTAAAAAGAAATAGTGCTAAAAATGTTCCATTTAATTTGCGATGAAGAATAAGTTAAAAATAATTTCCTACTCCAATTTTACTCGAAACAGACATTTTCAATATTAACAGATATAAAGAAATTATTTTTATCTGATCTTCACATATGTATTTAGTCATGAGAAAAAGAGATCCATGTTTTCTGTTAACGGCATTTTTTCATATCATAGAAGATATTAATACAGTATGAAATATTAGATTTGAAATCTATATTTTCTTACTGCATTAAATTCTGGGTAATCGCAAAATTTTTGAAAACTTAAAATGTATTTATTTTATCTGAATTGTAATATAACTTTTCCAATGTTTGAAATTTTAAAGGGAATTCTTGAACGAAAATTAAAATAGAAAAAATATTATTTACAATTTGCGTATATCAAACCAACAACTGGGAAATAAGAATTATTTTTGTGAACATAAAAGCATTTGGCATAACGTATTTGACATTCCAAACGGGGTTTATACATTCAAAGTTTTGATGTATTCCAAAGTGCATTTAAATTGATTGATGAAATACTTTCATAAATTGTTATTAGTCTTTCAAAATCCAAAATGATTGCAAAATAATTATATTTTACACACAAAATGACTTCTATTCCTCAAAATAAAGAAATTCTTTGACCTATAAAACATATTTTAAGCAAATGGAAAATTTTCAGACAGCAATTAACCTTTTATAAATTTTAATAAAAGCAATTTGGCACGTTTTGTCAAATTTATTATTTTTTATTTGAAAAAAACGCTTTCTAACATTTATTATAATAAACAGAAATAGAAAATTTTATATACAAAAATTTTGTTTCCATCCTAAAGAAATTCAACTAAAAATTTTATTTAAAACTTTAATTGAAACACTAACTGATGTAATTTTAGGGATTAAGACATCACATTATTTATTATCTTCAGAGATAAATCTGAATTTCTTTGGTTTTAAATATTAATTATTGCAAAATTGTGCTGTAAAATTTAAAGTGTGTATGCGTGTGTTTTTACACAAATTTTACTCAATTTAAGAATTTTTCAAGATAATTTTTCATTCAATTAAGAAATAATTTAAACACTAAAATAACGTCTCATTTTTCATACAATTCATTTTTTAATTTAACTGTTCATTGAAATTAAAAAACAAATCAAATATTTTATTATTAAAACTTTTTCAGATTATAGTTATTAAAATATCTATTTAAAACTTGTGGAATAGAAATTATCAATAATTAACTAATTCTTTTAACTGAAAAGAATTTCTCTTATACTTTTAACAAAAATAATTGGAGTAAGTTTAATTGCCACCGAAGATAAAAATTATAAAACCTACTTTTGATCATTAAAACTTTTACTCAACTTTTCCAAATTCCTCAATTTTTTATGAAAGAATGTAACAAAGTTTCAAGAAAATAAGAATTTTTTCCACATTTCAAGCAAAGATATTTTATTCAACTGAGAAAAAACTTAATCTCTTTGTAAGACAAAAATATAATAATAAATGAAAAGAAAAAACAAGTGAAGAGAATAACAGCATGTACAATAAAGTTTTGACTTCTTAAAAAAAAGTCCATATTTTTTTAGTTTTAAATCAAAAGATAATACAAAACCATTGAATATTTTCTTTTGAAATTGTGTATTTTCTTTCTAAAGCTTGGAATTTTTAATATTTTACTAATCATCTTCTAAGACATTTTAATAAGTGCAGTACTTACATCGTACTAGAAGAAATAAAAAGATTATAGTTTTATAAAATTGGAAAATACTAAAACTATTTAATAAAAAAGAAAAATTTGACAGAATAAAGATCTTAACTACTTATATAAATGGAGAAAAAAAATCCAGAAAAGACTATAGTAAAAATCACAGAACATTTAATATTCCAGCTGTTTGTAGTTTATGATATCAAATTTTCCAATAATTTCAGTGGAAATATCAACTTATAATTTTTTAATCCTTTTCTCAGAATTGTTAAATATAAATTAACATAAAAATAAGGTATTGCTGTAGCAAGTACTTTATCTTATGTTATATTTTTAATGATCTTTCATTATTTGGGGGGGGGAATTTAGCTTTTATGCAAGATTGATATTTTTTGCTGAAAGATTTTTATCGGAAAATTTAATTATTGAATTTGTATTTTAAGAACTGATTAATTTATATCTTTTCTAAGTCAGGAGAAATCATTGTATTGTAGAAATTATAGATTTCTTTATTTAGCGTAAGTTCTATTGGAATAAAATATATATTATTTTCTCTATCTCTCTATGTATATATATATATATATATATATATATATATATATATATATATATATATATATATATATATATATATATATATATATATGATACTTATTGAAAATGTAAATGTGAAATCCAATGAGACTCCTTCTTTCCTAAAAATATTAATATAATATAAATGTATATCATTTTCAACCCTTACAAGATGTATAAAGATTAATCACTATAATATATTAATGCGGAAAGAATTTTAGATTATAATTTTCAATCAATAATTCTTTCAAATTTAAATAATGATGCATTTATAAATAAAATATTTTATCCGCTGAAAAAGTATCTTCTACGTAAATTATGGATTAAAAACAAAACCTTAAAAAATTTTATTCACTAGAATTTAAAAATTAGGGGATCATAAATACTAAATGTATTCCATTTAGGACTTAATTAAAAGGGATTTATTTCCTTTTTCTTCGTTCTTTCTTAATACTGAAACATAATGTTTGATGAAATTTATGTGTTCCAAGACAATATATTTTCCCTGCATGTTCCAATAAGGAAATGCATTTTACACTTAAAATTTGGAAAAAATATTCTTATTTTACCTTCACAATATAATATAATCATGAATAATTGACAACAATATATGTATTTAAATTAAAAAGATATTGGAATTTAATTCTTAATGTAGATTCTCTTTTAAACAACAAAATTTTAATGCTATTACAAATTCTTCTTAAAAGAAAGTAATTTGCTATTATTTAAAATACTTTTAGTTTTATTTTATTCTTTAATTAAGATATACTATTAATTATTTATAGAATATTACTGAATTACATAATACAGTAATTGAAACCTCTTTTTAAATATTTTATGAAGACATTCGTAAGAGAAAATTACTACAATTAAATTGTTTACTATCTAAAAAGTTTACTTAAAGTAAAGAAGTATTATATTGCTTTAAAAAAAGCAATACAAATAAGAGAAATTGATTGCACGCATACAATAAAAAGCTGAAAAATGTGATTCTGTTTGTGTAGTTTGACAACTGAAATCATATAAAGCTAGTTTTTTTAGTGCATAAATATCCCGCATAAATCAATATTAACATGACGTTGATAATATCGAAACAAAACTTAAACTAAGAATGCAGATAATAATAGGGAAGTTTATAGTTGTTTATTTGGATCGATAACAATTATTTTAAATCGAGAATCAATCTGAAAAAGAATTAAAGGGCAATACATTTTGTTTTACATCTGGTAGTTCAAATATTTTGTTAGAATTTATTGTTGTTTCTATGTGAAATAATGAGACTTATCAGTATACTTTATCCATACTCGTTATAGCAATTCTGCATTCTAAAAAGAAAAATATCCAAAATCAATCAAGATAAAGACATGCGCTACTAAATACATTATTTATGAGTACAAATAAGTCATAATTACCAAGACTTTATTCCGAATCCTCTTACATAATTACTCAAAGTGCTATGAAGATGATCAAGATCACTTGGCAATATTCTCTTGCATCGTTTCTTTCTTACCCGAGTTCGATAATTATTATCCTGCCCTAATCTCTTGTACTCCATGACACTAATAGTTGTGCAATAAAATTGGTGGTGATGCAGTTATCTAAAAACTAAAAGCACATCAAAAATAATTTTATCCATTCAACTTTTTGCTTCGATATTTTGTTGTTCACTGCATTTTGCGAGGTTCATAATCTCTCAAATACTTGAAAAAAAGAAATATTGAGAACCCATAGGCACACTCCCAACACTTGTCTGTTAGAAGACACTAAAAAATTGCTTAGTCCCATTATTTAGTGAATTGAACATTATTCTACCTTCTTCTATTGATAAACACATACTATTAATGTTATGTTATATAAGAGTTGTTTTATCCCCAACTCTTATATAACATAAATAATGTGGTTTCATTAAGTTAAAAATCAAGGAAACACTCACGAGTCTTTGAACCAAATAACTTATTAGATTATTTTGATTATGAAAGATTAATTGCATTTCTTGTAAACTGCAATATTTCAATAAAATAACAAAGCCCAATGATAAGCATTATTTTTTTTAAAAAAAAGACAGCAAATTATTTAAAACGGCACCAATGGATAAAGGCAATTGTTATTTACAAAATAAACTTAGATAATTACTCTTTTATTCAATTTATATTTCATTATTGGATTTCTAATTGATAAATTAAAATGTTTCATAATACTTTTAACTGCATAATAAACTAAGTATTAGTTATAATATAAGTTTAACATTTAATATTAGGTTATTACTATTAATAACTTTATAGTATATGAGTTTTCACGACCAAAAATGCAGAAACATAATGGAAAAAATTAAGAATAATTATTAAAAAGTTATTGATAATGTTGGTAACTCTTTTGACTTTCACTTAAAATATAAAATAGTATATAATATAATGTTATATATATATTAGGTATCAATTTTATGATATATTATATAATGATGTATGTATTTTTAATTTACGATATTTTATTAGAAACTATTTTCAGAAAATCTTTACACTATTCTTCGATAAAACTTCTACATTTTGAGTAAAATTAAGCTTGGTTTCTATCCTAATATATTGACATGTATCTGAGCTGTTCTTCGTATAAAATAAAACAACTGTACTATATATTAAGAAAAATAACTATAAAATTCTTATGATCAATGAAACAAATTATTTTTATTATTAAGGTCTATTTCGTTACTTTATATTTCTTTTTTTTTTCTTTTATCTTTTACTCTTTCTTAACTTAAAGGGGAGGTTTGTTCTTCAATTTCCTAACGATTTAAATAATATTTTGATTGTTTTATGTTTTTTTTTGGGGTAGGCACTTTAAACTTTCAGTGACAAAAACCACATTTATGGATTAATATAAAGATAGTTATCATATACCATACGTTTATCATATATAATATTTTATATTAATTACAATTAAGGCTTAGACAATCGAAATCATTCATTTAAATTATTTTTATTGTTTACTCTTTTTATAAAAAAAATAGATTGCGTATACAAAGATTTGAAAATTTCATCGAACCAAAAGTTAAGCAATCTTGAACATTTAAAATGAAACATAGTAATTTCTTTTTCCTTTTTTTCTGAGGATATTACAACAATTTGCGTGTGTATAGCCCAGAAATGATTGGAATCATTAAACGGTTTCCTTGGAACTCTAGAAACTCTGGTCTTTTTATTTTTAATTTGGATGTTTTATTGAAATTCTTTTCTTTAGCCAACTTTCACCCTGAGAACATTTTTTAAAGAGATCTGTATTGATATTATGAAGAAAACTTGAGGATAATAATCATTGTTGCCTTCAATCATTAATATATGCTTGACATAGTTGATATTCTGTATATATCTACTTTTAATCTGTTTCTGAATTTTTGCCACTGATAAAAATTTATAAATAATTTGTTGCTGTAAAATTTGTAGTTTCATTTTATAAGAACTATTCATAACATTAATATACGATATTTTTTACTTGCAATACAAGATTTAATTCAATTCTTACATAATTTAAGATTATTTTATAAGAATATAATTCTTATTTTATATCTTTTTTTTTTCTCAAATCTTTCATTACTAACTACATAAGTGACTTTTACATATTTTTTATATAAGTCTTATATCTTATGATAGATTCAAAAATTTTTTTTCTCATAATTTATCAAAACCGAAATAAACATATTTAAATACTTTTTTATTTTAATCCTATTTGTATTTAATCGATAGACGACCCTTATGTTACTAAATAAAGTGTTTATGAAACTCTTGAAAACTGATGTGTTACTGCAAATATCTCAATTTTCAAGTATTTTAAATTCAAATGAAATAATTTTTAATGATAAACATAATTTATTTAAATGATTAGTAGAGCCCACATCTAAAAATTGTCTTACAATCATAAGCAAAAACAGCGCTTCATACTCTAAAATAGTTCTGGCCATAAAACCCTATCAAACAAGCAATTCAATTTGATTTTTACTTTTATTAAATTTCAATTGAAATACTTTAATCAATTTTTTCTTGAAATATATACAAAAGCTTTTAATAATAATTGTTTCTGTAATTTTATAAATTATTTATATATGCTTATGAAAAATCTTTATCACTTAACCTATGAATATACTTTAAGTTTCTATTAAAATAAAAGCAAAATAACACTATTTTAAAGAACTTTCATTTTATCATCAAACAAAACAATAAAACTTACTTTTATTTAAAGTATATTGGATTATCTGAGGTTCATGCAATTTACGAGGAAAATTTATTTATAAATAACTTCAACTAATAAATTATGAAATATTTCCCTGAACCATATAGGAAGTATATTATAAATACTTGTTTATTTATAAAAAGACTTGTGTGAAGCATACCAGAAAATTATATAATAAATAATGTAAATTAATGAAATATAGCATACTTTTTCTTTAAGGATTAGCACATTCATTTTTTATTTTGCCATATATGAATACTCTCTTATTAAAATATTCAAAATCTAATCTTGTCTGTATAAAAACTTTTATCTCAGTTGAATGAGAATAATAAGGTATGTAGAATGAACAAGCAGATTTTTCCTGAACCTAATATCACAAAGTTTATGTAAAAAATTCAAAATCTAATAAATCTCAAAATTTATTCGACTGGAAAGAAACACAATTTATTTAATACTTACGAAAAAGTTTCCAAAAAAGCGATCACACGAATAAACTTTGGTAGTACAGAAAGAAAAATAGTCACTTGAAATATTTATTTAGATGTATCATATATTTATTTTTTTACTACAAATTTTGAGGATATAAAAAATATATATGAATTCTCTAACATGATAAAAAAATTATCTTGAATGGTAAAAATGAAAAAATTTATATTTTGGACTTTTTTCTGATAAACAACTGAACTGTAATTTTTTTTTTTTACTCTTAATCACTAATTTTAACAGAAATGCAATTCTTTCTTTCTTTAGTGGTTGATAAGAACTAAAATAAAAATACTGCTGTACATTATTTCTTTTTTTCAACATTCCTCATAATTTGTTCATTCGTTCACTTATGTTTGGTTTTAGACAACATCTGGATGGAACTAAAAACTTTCTTTTAGAATTCCTTTTCTCACTGTGAAAACACATGTTTATTTTTTATTTCCTTTAAAGCAAAAAAAATTGAAAACTAAAAAACAATTGTTTGCTAAAACCAAGAATCTTTGTTCTTTTATTATATTTGCCGAAGTATTTGGCTACAACAGCTGGTATACAAAATATTCAATTTCACATTGATACATTTCCCAAAAAATATGTATAAATTCGTACTTTTGTCTTCTTAAGATTAGAAGTATGTTGAATCCTAAATGTTTTTCAATCTGCTCTAAACTTGCTCTAGATTCCATATTCTAATCTATTTCAAATAAACTAGATTTAAAAAAATAAAAAGAAAAATTAAGTTATCATTTTTGTATTTGTGTAATTGCAAAATTGCGTGACACAAATAACTGTGTTCAATTTAATACTTTTTTTTAAGTTAGGTCAATTTTAAAATTTTTCATTAAAATACTCATGGGCAAATAATTTACGTAATTGTAAAATTACACCCATTCAAATAACCAAGTAAATATATACCATTTAAAATAAACATTATAATTGTAATTAAATTTTAAGACTTTTCACAAATAAGCAAATAAAATGTTTTTAATTTTAAATAAATGAAAAATATAAAAAAAAATCCAAACTTTTCCTATTAAATTTTAAGAATCTGTACAAAACTTCCGTCTTCTTAATACCACATTAGGATTAGTATCACTGAAACTTATTTGAGATGGATTTTACTTGGTAAACCCCTCGAAATATAAAGACATGCGGAAATGTAAAAACATAGAAATAAACATTTTTAAAAAAAGCAAATAAGTATGGAAAGTACATATAAATTAACAAAGTTTTTAATATTCACTTCTAAAACTATTTATAGATATATTCATCCATTAAATACAATTGTCTAAAATATGTAAAATCTCTTATTCCTTAAAAACGATAAAAATTTGTTCTTGCCTATAATAATATCATAAATTTTTAAAAAAATTAGTGAATTATTGTTATAGAGTTAGATAAGTATTTCTTTTCTATTGAGCGATAAGTATGGAAAGTACATATAAACGTATGTATAACCACGTATATGTATAATGTATAAGTATGAAAGTATCTATTGAACGAAATATACTAGTAAAAAGAAATTAGATTAAAAAAGGGATTATTGTTTATGAAAAATAAATTAAATAAAACACAAATGAAATTAAAGTAAAATATTTTAAGAGTTTAATTAGTTTTATTTATAAAATATCCCAGATAACAAAGAAAAGAAGTGAAAAGAGTGGTCCAACTAACACTTGGTATTCTGAAATTCTACAATAACTCAGGTAAAAGTAAATTTGGTACATTATAACAGAAAGAATAAACATTCGCTCACAGTTAATATTTTAGGCTAAAGACTTTTGAAAAAATTATATTTCTAGACAAAACATTTTTCAAAACAGAAATTAATGAACTTCAGACAATTAAAAAAGAAGAAATGGTACTAATATATACTGAGGGATATATGAAGATATTGAAATATGTTGTTTTTCAAAAAAATGAAATTTTATTAACTTCATTTCAGCATCACCAAACAAAATACAAGTGAATTAAATATCTAGATGTAAGCTTTATAGTCTAGTTAAAGACAGATTGAATAAATAAGAATAAATTAAGAAACTAGAATTATTTTAACCAACATTGCGTTCTCCCTAAATTATGAATAATGTCGTAACAAGCAACTAAAGATATAAAAACGGGACAAATACGATTTATTGATAAAACCCATGTATTAAACAAATGAGGAAGAACGAATGAGATTGTGTATGTATAATTCCAGGCATATACAAACCCCGATTAAAGCTCCCTAGAGCACTTACACTACATATAGCCCGTACAACAACTGAATATTAGGTTATTGTTGTGATGGTTAATGCATCGTATGCCTCCCATACGAAGGCGTATATTCCGTACGACGCCGAGGCTTACCAGAGATCACATTATCGAGCTGCATTTGAGTCAGAGAACTTCCACTCAGCTAGTAATGCTCTCCAAATGTTCGTTACAAATGTAGGTGATGGTTGACGGACTGCAATTTATCGGCTAAGCATGTACCACACATGCTGTATCGGATTCAAATATGGTGTAAATGTTAGTCGTTCCATACGGGTACAATCCTCGGATTGAAGGCAGTCGTTGATGATACTCGAACAATGAGGATGGACGTTATCATACAAAAAACACAATTTCAGCACTCATGTTACCCCTAAGGAAATGGATATGTTGTTCCAGAATGAGGTCCGATAAATTGAATCTGCCATGGATCCGAATTGAACATGTATATCTTTCCTGAAAACCCGTATAATGCTTCTTCAAACAAGAACACTTGCACCAGTATAACATTGCCATTTAATGATATTTTCTTGGTGGTTTATGGATATTGTCTTGATGGTTCATTATATTTTGCAATGGATAAAATTTGATGAAATAAGACTGGTAACCTTACTCTCATTTCTCAAGTTAAAGGATGTTGTTTTTGATCTGATGTACGTTACTTGTCTTGCAAGATTACTTGCTATGTTCTACAAGGAACTCTGTATCAGCATAAATGCTACCTCCAAAATTTGTCAAGGCATACTTGATATGAAAATACTCTCACCAAGACAAGGTAGAAACAAGTAGTGAAATATATGTAAACTTATAAGTTAATAATGGTCTGAAATTATTTCAGTTTCCTAAACAATATTCCTAATATTGTCAAATAGTACTGTATTTTTATGTTTAAATATTAAGTGATGCAGTATAAAAGAATAAAAAATTTTACCATATTTATCAATAATATTTACAATATTTAAAAACATATAAAATCGATTGTTATTAAATATAACAAACTGGAATCAAAATCTGCAAGGATGTCTGAGGAACTCTACACAAAATTCATACATTACAAATTGTATGCATTACCTGACAGAAATTGATTAACTTTGGGTGAATAAGCATTTTATTTTTGTCACGCTGAAGAAAAATAACACTTTTTAAGTGAATATAAAAGTAAAATGTGAAAGACTAGTTATTTTTCAAAAAAAAAATAAATTTTCGATATAGAGTAAATGCCTTGATATTGGTCTTAAAACTAAAAATTATCCCAAGGAAATACAATAATCTAATTATATTCATATTATGTCTGGATTTAGGTTTATCAGTATATTTTTACATGTGTGTATTGTTATGGTAGTGTTCATTTATTTAAGTGAATTCAACTGCTCAAGTTCCTGAATATGGAGAATGATATCTTTCGGAGCTCTCATTTTACATGTGAATGCAGTGTAATAGAAGTTTTTCTCGCTTTTGTTAATTTTGTTACACAGAAAAACAATTTTAGATAAAGTGAAAAATTATGAACAAAATTACAATGAGAATTCTCATGTAAATGAAAATGGTTCCCTTTTTAAAATTCAACTGAAAATGTCGCTCATAAATCAAAAACAATTTTTATATTAAAAGTAATATCCTGAATAATATTGGAAATTATATTATTTTCTAAGAACGTGTTAGTTAAATATCAGTTTTAATTAACACCATTTGTATGATTTTTATGTGATTATGTGGTAACAACCATTTCCTTAGAAGTGGTTTCAATGATCCATGGTAGATAAAATCTGTTTGCACTGTTGTATTCTGTTGTACCAACAAAAGCTGTATATTTATTATAAACTACTATAAAAGTTTTATGTTTCTCATTTTCTTAATTTTTATGCGAATATCCACTTTGGAAAACAAATGTATACTCTCCATTTGAATTTAAATTCAAATCTACAAAGTAGATCGCATTTCAAGAAATAAATTTTGTATTGAAAATGTTTCACACAATGGTCTTAAGAGAACAAGTTAATTCTCTGTTTCTTTCTTAAAACCATTTAGTATAATTAAGAGTATTTAAGTAAAAATGTTGCTTGTTACTTATCTCCCTGATGCAGAAAGTCTTACACTAGGTCCAAAAGATCCAGCAAAGGGAAGTATGCAGCTTCTTTTTTGGGAGGAACCACAAGGGCAGAAGACTGACTTGACCACTGAAAACACAAGCCATAGGTACCCGTTTATAGGGTAGGCAACCATTCATACAAGGAAAGAACAAAGACAGGATAGAGAAAGTACATCCATGCCCGAACCGGGATTCGAGCCCAGACCTCCCTATCCGCAGTCAAGCATGCCAACCACAAGACAGAGTAGTCGGCTTAAGTAAACCTTTGTTTAAGAACAAATAAACCCATTTTGTGACCAGTCTAGCTACCCTGGTGACAAATGGACATATAAGAGAAATAATTTATCATTTTGACTAAAATGAAAAATACTTCCTCTTATGTGCTCGCGTCTTTAATAAGAAAACTATTTATGCATAACTTATTGCCTAGTAAAATACGTCAATTTTTTAATTTTCATGTTGTTAAATAACATGCATTTTCTGTATCAGTAAATATTTAAACTCACATAAACTTTAAAATGTATTATTTATTCTTAAAATAAGCTTCCTGTATAATTTTCATATTGATTTATAACTTTGGTAATATGGAAGTAAATAAATAACTCCCTCTTTGTTCTTTTCAGACGTCATTTAACTTTTTTTATATTGATTACATCACCCAGAAGAAAGATTAAAATTGTGAGTCCGGAACTCTTATAAGTTTTCAGATTAGTTGAGCGAAGTTCTGCGGCTTCTCATGTACTTCTCTTCTGGCTCAGAGAGTTCTGGTTCTGCAGAGGGAGAAGAACACAGGACGGAAGATGACGAAAGCATATGAATTTAATTGGCAAGTCCCGGTACCAGAACCCCTTCTCAAAGGATGCGTTTTCGATATGTGGGAAGAGGTAGTTTTTATATGCTTTTTTAACATATATTGAAATAATTTGCCTTATTATGATAAATCACAAAAATGCTACTATTAAAAATTGTGTCATAAATTTTGAAATTAATTTACATATTTGAATGAATAAGATTTCTATTTAAGCTTATCTACATATTATTCCAATATTTGCATCAAATGAGGATTTTTACTATTGCATTCTAAACATATTTTTCTGAAACAACTTTCTGTATACTCATTAATTCAATTAAGATTTTTTTAACTATACATTAAAAGTGTTTAATAATTATAAATTATATAATGAATCTTAATCAAATAAGGCTATATTAAATACAGGATAATTATTTTAAAAAGAGTATCCATTTTTTGTGTTACCGACATCTATCATTTATATATATATATATATATATATATATATATATATATATATATATATGGGGTGGCAGGACTTTCAACTTCACTACTTATTTAATATACCTATATTTAATGTTCGAGTATTATTTTTTACACTACCTAAATAAGAAAACTCATCTAAACATAAAAATGCATGAACATCATTAGTAATTTTTAACCAGATTCTTCGCAAATTATTTAAGTAAATATTTTCTTTCAACTCTTTTATTGTTATTTTCAAAAACTCATTTCCAAAGATTATTAATAGAAATAATAAAACTCGTCTGCATGACTGAATCTTTGATTTTTAAGGAAAATAACGATTTTTTCTTTACCATAATTGCGTTATGTCTAAATCATTGGAGTAAACAAGAGAAAAATTAAATTAAAAGTTTAATGACTAAAACCCTTAAAAATCTACGTTTTTAAAATGATTAAAAATTTCAATCAATGGAAAGTATCATGGATAAGGATTAACAGCGAATTTGAAAGGTACTAACACCGAGAAAAGCTTGATAACATCGAAATTTCCTTGGAACAAACCCCAGATAGATCCATACAAAAATTACACTTGAAGTAAGGAATATCCTATAGCTTAACGTATCAGGCTGTGAGAGACCATTTGAAATTTTATATATATATATATATATATATATATATATATA
>JAPDSC010025537.1:98508-122480 GCA_026290005.1 Latrodectus geometricus
ATATATATATATATATATATATATATATATATATATGGGGTGGCAGGACTTTCAACTTCACTACTTATTTAATATACCTATATTTAATGTTCGAGTATTATTTTTTACACTACCTAAATGAGAAAACTCATTTAAACATAAAAATGCATGAACATCATTAGTAATTTTTAACCAGATTCTTCGCAAATTATTTAAGTAAATATTTTCTTTCAACTCTTTTATTGTTATTTTCAAAAACTCATTTCCAAAGATCATTAAAAGAAATAATAAAACTCGTCTGCATGACTGAATCTTTGATTTTTAAGGAAAATAACGATTTTTTCTTTACCATAATTGCGTTATGTCTAAATCATTGGAGTAAACAAGAGAAAAATTTCATTAAAAGTTTAATGACTAAAACCTTTAAAAATCTACTTTTTTAAAACGATTAAAAATTTCAATCAATGGAAAGTATCATGGATAAGGATTAACAGCGAATTTGAAAGGTACTAACACCGAGAAAAGCTTGATAACATCGAAATTTCCTTGGAACAAACCCCAGATAGATCCATACAAAAATTACACTTAAAGTAAGGAATATCCTATAGCTTAACGTATCAGGCTGTGAGAGACCATTTGAAATTTTATATATATATATATATATATATATATATATATATATATTCACTCTTTTAATATTTTAAAGTTCTATAATTTGAAATCCATTGAAATTAGTATTTAGGTATAGTTTGCATGCTTAAAAAATACAGATTTGTCATATTAAGAAAATCTTACTCATTTAAGTTAATATATTTAAATGTCAATTATTTAAATATAAAGTCATTATATAAACATACAGTTTAATATTTTAGGCATTGTAAATTATTAGTTGTTACCCACAAAATTTTTGTTTAATGAGTTTACTTTTCAATTAAATTTTATTTTCAAAACTTAAATCTCATTAAATAAATTTTTCAGCTGTTTATAATTTTTGATAATGCTTTGATTTTCTTCTAAGCGATATATTTTTACCATAACTGCAACTGTGACATCATGTTAATCAATTCTCAAGTTTTCGCTTAATAATCAGAAATCTGGCTCTTAAAAATTCTTAGTTTTATTCTTAGCTTCCTCCTTAGTTTCTTCCAAATTGGACTGGTAATAATAAGGAATTTACTTAAGACCTATCAAATAAACTGAAGTGTATAAAAATTGGTAGCAATATGGTAAATTTAATTCATACTTATAAGAAATGCTTTAATGCGTGGTTCCAAGTGTAAAAATAGAAAGACATTTTCATTTGTATTTTATAAATTTTACTATTCACATAATAATACTCGTGACCAATTTATTATTATGCATGTACTAAGGAGAAAATAACTTTAATTGTATTATCAACTTCAAAATGTTAAAAGAATTATATTATTTAATGATATGCATTATGGAGATTAATAGTAATTAACGTAACTTTTTTTTTAATAATATATTTAATTGTTATTTCTAACCAGAAAATATACAAGTAAGAAGACATCTTCTCTTTTTTGCATTCGTAAATTATTAGATCATTTGAAAAGGGTAAGAATTAAAGAATAAAAAAACTAATTTATCACAAAAATTTAACTTATTTATTATTCATTTTAAAATCATTATTTAATTAGTTAAGTACAAAATCAAATATTTTATTTAGAATCATATTTGCAAATCGGTCATATGAAATGAATAAATTTACTTCACTAATTAATTAAATAAACTGTTCTTATCATTTATTTATATAGAACTTTTATTTATGTAAAAAAGAAAGCTATGAATAAATTCTATATTACAAGCTAATTTAATTTTGAAATTACAGTTTAATTTTAAAATTATTTTTAAAGGATAAAGAAGAAATAAACTTTGAACCAGATTCGTTATTTCGAGTGGATGAACTTGGATTTTTCATCTATTGGAAAAGTAGTAGAACGGTAAGTAATTAAATGACTTATTTCACTTAAAATGTAAAGTAAATTAATCAATACAAGCGTGAAAATTCCTGCACAAAATTCTTTTTAATAGTATGCAAACATTCTTTTTTTTATTTCATTTTTAGTCGAGTAAAATAAAAATAAATAATTTATATAAACTCTACCTAAAAATATCGTGGAAGCGCATTTAGAAACTTTTGTCATTATGTAATTTGCTTAATAATAGGATTTTTTCTCATTAAAAATATGTTAACAGAAAACATTCAGCTGTTAAATGTAAAATTCAATCAAATCGATAGAAATAACTGACAAAAAAGAAGTAAACAAAGAATAAAATAAACTTCATCAACATGAACTTAGATAGTTATCAAAATGCGAATTTCATTTTAAAGCGACATTAATTTTTGAATCAACTATAAAAGAATATTGCAACATTTCACACATTTTCATGTTTAATAGTGATTTTAATTAATGCAGACTTACATATATTAGCCTTTTATTTATGATTCAACAGTATGACATTTAATGCTGTTGAACAGGATATTCGGAACGTGATATTCTAAATATCTTGTTCTTGTTTGATAACAAGTGATTCGTCATACATCATTTGAAATAGAAATAAAATTTTCTGCAGATATTTATGAATTAAATTAATTTTTTAAAAGTTACCCATGTTTTTAAAAATGTAAATATTTAAGGTAATTTTTAAAAAAATCTTGCAGTTTTTAATGGACAAAAAGTAAAAGATTTACAGCTTCGAGCTTATTGTTAATCCTCGAAGTTATCTCCATTGGCCTCCAGCACTTTCTAATAACGTGTCTCCTGCTATGCAAGGCCCTTGTGGTAAAACTCTGGGGCTTATCAGTGGCTGCATATTCGATTACTTAATGCAGCTACTAATGAGCCGACTTTAAAGTCACAGAGTAAACAACACCGAACCAATTCCTTGGACATTTCTATTTGTCTTTGTTACAGTACGAGCTGCGATTGATGAATATTTATGGTTGTAATGGTCGAGAGTAAGAATAATGACTAGTATTCCTATTCTGTCAACCGACAGTTTTTTAAACCATATAAAACATTAATTTTCATTATCTATTTAAAGAAACAAATAGCAAACAAGAATTTTATTATTATGCTACAAGAAAAGAGGCAAAAATTATGCATTGCCGCTAATGTTTCTTACTTTTAAATGAAATAATTTTTTTATTCATAATCAATTCCAAATCATCAATTGAGTAACCGTCTAATTTATTGTTTTATTTCTTTAATGAAATAAGATGTCTTCACAGTATAGTTAATTTTACTATTGCACAATCTTTTCTAATAGTGTTAGTATTTTCATAATAATTATTCTTGTCATGGATCAAATTTATTCTCATGAAACATATTGCGTTAAAAAGTTCATTCATCCCGACGTTATTAAAATTTATAGAATAAATACATTAATCTTAGCGACTAGTCTTAGCCTTGAAACTCAAAGTACTCATTAATTATCAAGCAATATAAATCATGTGTAATGTTCTATTTTAAAAAAAAAACATTACATGTGATTCTAAAAATATCTTGAAATGTCTATTTTTCAATATATTTGATGGATTAAACTTTTTTTTATGGAAAACCGTTTTTTGGTAATATTCTCATAATAATGATATAAGATTTTTCTCATAAAGAGTTCACATTGTCGGTATTTCCATGCAGTTAAGACTGGTTTTTCTTTTTACTCTTTTGAAATATTAAAAGTTGAGAAGTATTATAATTAAATATCCTACACACATTACTTTTGTAATTTGGAGCATAAATAAATAAATATATGTGTGCATGCTTGACTAAAGATTTTTTGCGAAACAATATCAAATAAAAAAAATTCATTTTTTTTTTAAATAATTTGCAAATGTAAACATTATTAACAATTTACATATTTTCTTTCTTTTCAGTATGGACGTGTACTAGAGCTATCGCATGTTAACGACATCCGGCGAGGGGGCTTGCCAAAAGTAATATGAACTCTTTTGTTTGAATATTTTACACAAATATAGTTTTTAAATTAAATCCAATTCAAAAATTTTTTTTTACTTTAATTTAGTTTCTATGATAGCATATTAAATTTTAAAAGATAAAAAGCCTGAAATTACAATAAATATTAATAAAGTATATTTTTAAATATTATATATTTAAAAATATATTTTAAGTATATATTTTAAATATATATTTTATATATTTAAAATATTTTTAAATATTAAAATGATATCCCTTAAATTTTATTAGATTTCAGTTTAAATAGTTAATACTATTTTTCGTGTAACAGAGGAATATTTTTTAATTCCCCAAGAAACTTAAAATTTTTAAATATTTGAATTTACAACTGGATATGTAAGAAGGTTCCCTTACATGGTATAATCTATTATTATTTAAGTATGTTAAAAAATTTAATGCAGATAATTTCAGAATTTTTTACTTTGGCTTTGAAGAGTTTTTAGCAAAATCATTTGAAAAAGTATAATCACCATCAGTAAAATACTATTTGTTTGATTTTGACCACATTTTCAACAGTCTATCATATGGCTCATCCTAGAATTTTAAATTATGAAATACAAAAATATTGAGTTCCAAGCACGAGTTCAATTTTTTCAAAAATAATAAGAAAACGAAAAAATAGTTGATTTTTTTTATTACGTTAACAGTTATTATAAATTATAATGATAACAATAATGGGATATTTCTTAAATATTCCGTAATTCATGCATTATTTAATACAATTGGTTTCTGAAATCTTTACAAACACTTTGAAAGACTTTGGGTAAATAATTTTCTTAAAAGATAATGTGTAGATCAAAAGACATTAAATTTATTACAAAAAATTTATATATTTAAAAATATATATATATTTTAAAAAATATATATTTGAATTAGAAATATATATTTTACGATATTTTTGGTAAAATGGAAATTATTTGTCCTTATCATGTCGTTTCCTGATATATTTTCAGCATAACATATACTTTCACTATTTTAAACACACATATTTGTATAAAGTAATTGTATTGAAGGAAAAGACAAAACAATTATCTCAAAATCAGTATGAATTCGCAATCTGAAAACAGGTGATAATCTAAAATTTCTTATCAAAATAAAATTATTTTATTGAGAATATCTTTAACTATTTTGTCAATATTTGTTTGTTTTGTCAGTACGTAATATTGTTACTAGCATTTTATTCAGAGGTTAATTTTTTTCTTATGACTTGGCTCATATCCAAAAGAAAATGTTAGAATTAAGTTTGGCAAGGCACTTTTGATTCTTTATAAACGGAATGCACTACCTTTTTTATCAGATTTCATTACCTAAAATTTCATTCCAGCAGTATATGAACTTTTAAAAAGTACATATCAGTTTTCTTAAACATTTATTTTGCAGCTCTTGTAATACCTTTTTCAAAATAATTTTAGTGATTTTAAATAACCTTTATCTAATAATTTTTATCATTAATTTTCGTAACGAAAGCTTATAGAATGTTCGCAGCAGTAATGAGTATGAAAGGTAAAAATTATTTTATAAAGATGATTCATTTTTTTCTGAAAATTCAAAACGTTCTTTAATTTGCATGAAAAATACTCTTGACCCTAAAATATGTTCTAAGATTCAACTACATTAAAATAATATACATTACTAGCCATTAAAATTTTTACACCAAGAAGACGACATGCTACAGACGTGAAATTTATACGAAAGGAAGAAGGTGCTGTGATATGCAAATGATTAGCTTTTCAGCGCATTCAGACAAAGCAGGCACCAGTAGCGACACCTACATAGTGTTTAAATGAGGAAATTGTTCAGCCGGTTCCTCATACAAAAATTGAATTTGAACGTTGTTGCCTGGTGAAAAGTTGTTGTGATGCCTCGTGTAAGAAGGAGAAGTGCGTACCATCACGTTTCTGACTTTGATAAAGGTCGAATTGTAGCGTACCGGGATTGCGGTTTATCTTATCGCAGTATTGCTGCTCGCGTCGGTCGAGATCCAATGACTGTTAGCAGAATATAGAATCGATGGGTTCAGGACGGTAATACGGAACGCCATGCGGGATCTCAACGGCCACCTATCACTAGCAGCCGAGAAGACAGGCATATTATCCGCATGGCCGTAATGGATCGTGCAACCACGTCACGAGCCGTGAGTCAAGAAACGGGGTCGTTTGGAAGACAACAAGTGTCTGTACGAACAGTTCGACGACGTTTGCAGCAGCATGGAATCTCAGCTCGGAGACCATGGCTGCGGCTTCCCTTGACGCTGCGTCATAGACAAGAGCGCCTTCAAGGGTGTGATCAACGACGAACCTGGGCGCACGAATAGCGAGACGTCATCTTTTCAGATGAATTCAGGTTCTGTGTACAGCATCATGATGGTCGCATGCGTGTTTGACGGCATCGTGGTGAACTCACATTGGCAGCGTGCATTCGTCATCGTCATACTGGCCCATCACCTGGCGTGATGGTATGGGGTGCCATGGATACACGTCTCGGTCACCTCTTGTTCGCATTGACGGTGCTTTGAACAGTGCACGTTACATTTCTGGTGTGTTACGACCCGTGGCTCTACCCTTTATTCGAGCCCTGCGAAACCCTACGTTTCAGCAGGATAATGCCTGACCGCATGTTGCCGGTATTGTACGGACCTTCCTTGATACCGAACATGTTCGGCTGTTGCCCTGGCCAGTACGTTCTCCAGATCTTTCATCAAAAGAAAACGTCTGGTCAATGGTTGCCGAGCGACTGGCTCGTCACCAAACACCAGTCACTACGGTTGATGAACTGCGGCATCGTGTTGAAGCTGCATGGGCATCTGTACCTGTACATGCAGTCCAATCTCTGTTTGACTCAATGCCCAGGCGTATAACTGCTGTTATTACTGCCAGAGGTGGTTGTTCAGGGTACTGATTTCTCAGGATCTATCGAGCCAAATTTTTTGAAAATTTAATTTACTTGTTATTTCTAGTATAATATATTTGTCCAATAAATATCATTTTGTTATCTGCATTTCTTCCTGGCGTAGCAATTTCAATGGCCAGTAGTGTATATATAAATTCAGCAAGCAATAAAACAATATAAAATATTACTGCAATAAATCAAACATTACTCAACAATTAGAACATTTTGGAATTTCAGTTAGAATTAATGCGACATAATCATCTTTTTGGTTATCTTTAATGAAGTCGATTTAATTGATTCAGGTTACTTCAAGCAGAATCTACATAAGTTTCAAACAGTTATCTCTAATTCTTCAAAAATGCTCGGAAAACTCAGAAATGCTGCTCTCTTTTTGCTTAATTTATTGAGTATGAACAAGCTATTTTGATTTTCCTATTCTTTTCTTTTGGTGATAGAATCTAAATATTTTATTGTTTTATTTAAATATTCATTGTTAATTACTGTTTATTTATTCAAGCCATATCAGCATTTTTAAAAGAAATATATATTTATTACCTGCCTACGACTCTGAAAAATTATCGATATATTTATTCAATTTGAACAAAACTAATTTCTGTAAATCTTTAAATACCCTCCTATTTGCTTGGTTTAAAAAGTTAATTTTTAATTTTAATTAGAATTCAACAACAAATGGATTATTTATTTCAAGACAAACTAAATCAAACTCGAAGAAAGGAAACCAATATCAGATAATCCTTTAAACAAGATAATGAAAAATATTCCTTATGCAATCATAATTAATAAATATTTATTACTTTTTCAAAAATGGTTATAATCAGCTTAATGAGCAAACTTATGATGACTAAAAAGGAAATATAAATAAAAATATAAGGTATTAATGATATGCAAAACTAGTTTGAAGACTACAAGAAAATAATGCCAAGCAAATACAAAGACAAATGTCAAACAATAAACTGAAATTTATAATAATTAGTTAAGTAAAAATAAACACTCATATGTATAATTGTAAATATTAAAGTAAATTAAAAAAGATTATTAAGAAAAATATGCAAAGAAATAAAGAGGAAATATAAAAGGAAATAAATAAAATGTCAAAAATCAACAACAACCTAAAGGGAAAATGTTCCTTAAAGAGAGATGAAGCAGAAAACTTGCTCCAATAACTCTTTAAAGAAATTTAAGTAAATTTCAAAGGTGTCAACTGAATGTTCGCATGTAATCATACAGAATAAATATTTTTTTTAAACAAAGGGTTTAAATGATTAAATTTGTAGATTAATGGGAATTATTAATATAAGTACAAATAAAATTTGAGTATTAGCATTTTTAAGTAAATGAAAAAATAAGAAAGTGAAACTGCAACGGATATGCAAAAATAAAACAAAGCAAACGTAAACATGCAATTTGAATGATAAAAGATAATAAAAATACAATACATGAAAAATTTAAGATGAAATGCTTCGAACATTTCAAAAGGAGTGAACCATACTTACAATTTCAGTGAAACCGGAACTAGAGAGCACATGCAAAAAAATAGAGATTAAATACCGTGACATGGTAAAACAAGAAACACAGAAAAAGGGTTTTGCTATTTCCTGGAAAGCTATTCCGCAGAAATAATATGAAGGAGGAGAGCTTTCTGCAAAAAATTATATGTGATGTGCCGCATTGTTAATTCGTTCAAAGTAAAATTTAGCACAAATATTAAAGGGCAAATAATACTAGAAATTATGTCTTCTATGTATTGTCGCCAAATTCGCCAGTTCAATGAGATTAATCTATGAACAAAATGAAACACCAAAAATAGTAATATGGTAAAAAAGAAAACAAATTTAGTAAACCAATACGTTTTATTGAGAGTTAATAAGTAGACTTAATTTCAAAAATCAAATTCGATATAATTCAAAATAAAATCATTGCACATATTACTATTAGGTATGTATATGTTACATTTTATTACGCTTGTATGTGTTTCTTTTTAATTTTGATATGCTAATTGGTGCTTTTATTTTTGAAGTTTTTCCTTTTCTAAGATGAGTGGAAGGAATTTGCTTTTTATTTTGCTTTTGCATTATGGTTGACATTTTCTTCCCTTGTACTTTTGAATTAATATTTTTCTTTTTTGCTATATTATTTTTAGTAGTTTGTTTTTTAGTTCGTTTTACTGATTGTCCTTTGGTGGATTTGCATTCAATTTCTTTGAGGAGTAGTCCTGATTGTTCGTTTGCTTTTGGTATTGTTTCTACTGGCGATCTTTCAGTTGATTGAAGCTCATGAAGCTGTTGACTTATATCCATTTTTCCAGATCTTCTTGCTGGTGTCAGGGGATCACGGAGGTCATTTGATTCATATATATCAGCTGGATTTGAAACTTCAATAGACATTTTGTTTCAATTCTGTATCTTAAACTGTTTGATCTTTCAATAAATTTTATAAACACATGTGTGATATGTTGACGAAAAATGAGGACGTTTATAATTAAATTAAAAATTTATTTCGTTTTCAACTGAAACTTTTATCTGCACGAGCAAATAATGCAGAAGTTATCAATCAAAGTTGTTTGCTATCATGATAGAAAATAATTTATTATAAAATTTTAAAAAACAGAAATATTAATTGGACTTTTAAGTAAAAAAAAAGTTGTAAAACTTGAGTCAGTAAGGCAAAATATCATTTGACAACTTGTTTACCAGTTTATTAAGAAAACAATTAAGAATTAAGCAAAAAGTGTAAAGATAATCGTAAAATTCAAATTTGTTGTCTATCCTGATAAGAAATTTTATAATTACAAATATTACTTTGTAATTATGAATTTCTTATTAATATTAAGAAATATTAATAAGAATTTTAAGTGAAAAAAAACTAATAAAGCTTTAGTACGCAATACAGAATATCCTTTAATGACTTGCTTAATAGTTTATTAGTGGACAAAAAGTAAAGGATTGATTGTAATCAGAAATAGAAATTTAAGCATTTACCATCTTTGGTGAAAATGTGTTTTGGGCACTCTGCTTGGCACGTTTTCAAAAACGCCGTTGCCAAGGCGAAAATTATACCGCTATTTCAAAGTCAAACTAATTAGCGACCAATTAAAAGGCTAAAACAAAAGAGTAATTAGTGAGCATGCATGAAAAAGCACTTCAAATTCTCTCCTCTGGAAGTTTCCATAAAGAGCACATTAAAAATGAAAAACGTCAAGGTTTACCATGCTTGGTGCGTTTATCATCAGACTTGGCGATGAAGGGGACCCAAATAGCAGTATAGCCCTATATTTCTATAGCTATTTGTGTCTTGGAATTGTGAAATTTAGAAAAATTTTATTTGACTTCTTGATGAATCTGAAACCACAGTCTAGATACAAGTTATGACTAGCCACTCATGTATTAGAGAATTTTTGAAAGTCCATTTTAAATATTAATTTATTTACTTACTGATTCGAAGTACAAAGCTCTTAACGTGATATGATGGATACATAATGAAATATAAAGAACACGTTAATGCCCAAAGCGAAGTACCAAAAAGAAAAAACAAATCAATATGTTTCATTTAATTAGTTGATCGATTAATTTTTCGCTCTATAGTCACTTTTAAAACACATAAGTTAACACATAATCTAAATCTATGATTTCAAAGATACTCAAAACCACTATAATGACCAGAATAGATGAGCTGGCAGCCGTAATGTTAGCACTCTGGCCATCCATTCGATATTTGTGGATTTATATCCTACTTTGCACATTGATGTTTGTAATGGTTCGGTATCTATTCTAAAATGTCGGTCCCAGTCTAATTATACCTTGTTTCAAATAACCAAAAATCAGGTGACAAATAAATCTATCGAAGTCATTATAAATATTGGAAATCTAACACTATAAAAACCAGAGATTGGTTTCTTCCCAAATGTAAAAATTTTCCATCACAATGTTTCACAAGCTACAATATAAGTAACATGTTTTTTTTACTTTACTCCAGGCTTAACGCTCTGTATTTATCGCTGTTTCACTATGCTTTCTTTTAGAAATTGTCTGCCTAAAAAAAACAAACTAGGAAACATTAAAATTAATTAGGATACTTACATATCAACGTCACCACAGATAATTTTACACATAAATATCACGGTACTATTAATTATGATTTTTCAAACAAAACAGAGTAAGAAAAGTCTGCTTGTTACTTCTCACATTTGTTGTTATGGGTATAATGCAAGCATTCGTGACATGTTGAGCGCGATTTTTAAAAATATCACCAATGATGAAATAAGGTGTTGAGGCTTGTCGCCAAATGTCTCCAACGACAAAATGACATTTTTAAGATTTATCACCAAGAATTTGGATAAATAAAAATAAAGAAAATGGTAATCTCAAAATAGTAAACACATAAGTATCCATGAAAAAGTCTTTAAATCATAAATGAATAAACTGCAAAATGGCTGAAAAGAAATAAAGCAACAAATCTCGCCTAAACTACAACTGCAAATAGCAAACATTATTACACTCTTAAATTTCGCCAAACATCTCTAATATCACCAAATATACCATACACGGATTAAGCTATATACTAGGATCTGTTAGAGTTAAGCTGGAACATAGGTAAAAATATTAAAAATGTTTCTGGCTTTCAAATATATTAATTTAGAATTTTATTTTCATACTGATGCAATTTCTTTCTTGCCAGATACAAAAGAGAACAATACTGAAAATAAAATTGAATAGAATTTCCAGAGATAAAAAAAATCTTTTTAAAATTATAAATATCTGACGTTGGTTTTTGTTAATTTATTAGTAATTTGGAACATAAATAATTAGAAAAAAATAATTTTAAATTATTTGCATTTCAAGTTCAGCCTTGTTTACTCAGGATAAAAAAAATCCTTGCCTCTATTAGAGTTAATCTGGATTAAGAGTAATAACGTGAAAATAATTTATAGGTTTTATTTTTAAATTCTCATCATATATGTATAATTCTTAAGTATGGAAGTAATTCAAAAAATAAAATGTGCAATATTGAAGACTCTTAATTTTCTCATCAAAATAAACTAAATCTATACACTTATGATATTTGACAAAAAATTGGCACCTTACATTTTTCCTCGATATTAAATGTAACTAGATATAATTTATGTTCGAGATACAAGATTCTAATAAATTAGCATTTTTTCTAAAATATTCCGAATCTGAAAAATCTAACTTCCTCAGGGAAATGCTAAAAATTGGAATCATATTTTTCAGCATTCTATTACAATTTCTCCGTTTTAAAATGCATATATTTAATAGCTATATAAGTCGATAGGCTTGCATTAGATTAATATCTCTAAACTATGAGCTGCTTAGTTACATTTCTCCAAAACTATGTCATTTCATTTGAAGAAACTTCCTTCCATAATTAATAATCGTGAAAAAAAATTCTAAATAAACTAATTTAACCAATTTTAAAAATCTATACTTTTTTAAGTTTTGAGCATAAATGCATGTAAATTTTGTATAACATAATCAATTTCATCACAGCTAGTTTTATATTTTCCTTGAATATTTTTATGACTTTCAAATTCTTCATCATAAAAATCTCGATTTTACAGTAGAAGAGCTACTAGAATTATGAATATTCCATAAAAAATAAGCAAAGTAAAATCAATTTGAACTATTAATGGATTATCGAATTAAAATTATTTCCAAAATTTGATTTTCTTAAAGTAGAAAACAATTTATTCTTATTCATACCTTTTTGGTAAGAAACTTTCCAACAGAGGATAAATTGTGTGACACTTTATTTTTATAAATTGACAAATAATCAATACAATGATATTTTCAGTAGGCTCTCAGAAACTTTTGAATTATGTTTTGAGTAAATCATTGTATATAAAGACCTTGCTTGTGAAGAGACTGGTTAAACAAAAGAATAAATTTGGAGCTTATTTTGTATCAAATAAAATACCTCCATTAATACATTAAAAATTAAGATAAGCAAGCATTTTATAATGATAATTTTTTTATTGTTAGTAAATCGTATCATTATCAGTATCTCAGTAAATCGTTGTAAATATGTTTGAAAACAAAAAAGAAAGATATTTTGATAATTTTACATTAAAATTGATCTCTTAAATGTTGAAAAAAAATTATAGGTATTTTTATACAGAACAGTACTGACCTTGTAAAATAATTTTATTCATTTGATTATTTTGAAATGAGTTTTGTCTTAAGAGACAAGTAAAGTTTTAAATATTTACAAATATCGTAATTCATTTAATAATGTAAAATATTCGAAGGATATTTTTATTTTTTAATACAACTAAAATAAATCACGATGAAAACTTCTTTCTGGCACAGATTGAAAAATTATGTAAAATGTAAAAGCTTGTACTCTGAGGAAAGCAGTCAAAGAATGGAAAGTCAAATATTTCATTTTTACATACTAACTTGATTATCATTTTTTAAACTGTTGAGTATAACTCTTTTATACAGGATAAAAAAGGGTTTGATATGTGTCAAATGAAAATTTGGGATAGAACAACTCTCCTATCATATTTCTAACTATTTACAAATAGATGAAAAATTCAAATACGGGAAAATCAAAAATGAAACAAATTTCTGAGATATTAATGACATTAATGCAAAATGAATTCAAATTAGATAAAAGTAGAAACAGCTTCTTAAGATGACGTTTCTTTGTTTTAATACCTCAATTAATTTAAATGTAAGTTACAATTTTTAAAAGATAAGTGGAGAACAAAATTAGTTTGTTGCCATAATTTAAATCAGTAACTCCTACCTATAAAATACAAAATTTCATACTATTTATATTTCACTTTCTTAAAATAATGTAGTAAGCAATAATTAATATGACAAAGAATGCGAATAACATCTATAACTTTATATCTTTCTTTTATAACGGTTTCATAGTCTTGGAAACTCTTTTATTAATTTATTCTTTGGTTTATTTTTTTAATGAAATTATTTTTTAATCCCAATTATTTATGAGTATTCATTTGTTAGTACATTATGAGATTATTATATTATTCAGTTAATCTACTCATTGACATATTATATTATACTTATTACGATGGCAGTAGGCTGGGTGACTACACCAGTAGTGGAATAGTATTGAGAAACCGGGTGATAAATTGTCCTTTTCCCTTCGCAATCCTAACTTCGCACTAGTCTTCAAATGTGAGTTAATTGCAATTGAGCATAGCCTTTTATTTATTCTCAATGAAAATGATTTCGAAGACCTCTGGATCTTTTAGGACAGTCACTCCTCTCTACAACACCTTTACAGCTGGTTCACTGTTGGAGATAAAACCAGTATTTCCATTCTTCAGAAGATCAGATTTATATCTGAGTCCCACGATGTTCATTTTCAATGGATCCCCTCGCAGGTGACATATTTGTCAATGAGCGCGCAGATAGCTTGGCCAAAGAGGGCTGCAGCAACTTTAATTCATCTCTCTCGGCCGTCACCTATCTTGAACATCAATCTACTGTCAGCTGTGAAATTTCAAAGAGTGAAAGATCCCTACATGGTACCACAGGTATGCGGGGAAAGAGCCCGGCTCTTTCTTCAATCTTAAGAGTAATAGAACCTCACAAACTGTTATTTCAAGGTTAGCAAGCTATCACATTATAAACCTTACTTTTGTTGAGAATCGTAAGATTTATGCCATTTGCTCCAGATATCATGCTCAGGAGGCTTCTGCCGAACACATACTTGACGGCTTGAAGCTCTCAAGATTTGCTCTTCCCCCCTTCTTATCCTTGACTATCTTTGGGTCAGTGGTCTTTCGGATTTCGTCTGACTTCGTCAGACAGCTGGAGGATTAGAAACATCAATAATAATTATTACTTTATTATATTATAACGCAACAGTAGAATTTGGCAAGAGGCGAAATGTAACTTGTTTACTTGGGTAAAGTCATATAAGTTGATGCAAGATTGACTCCATTTTTCAGCTGTTGGTTAATTTTTAACTTACTTGCAGTTTCAACTTAAGTTGTCATATGATGACTCATATTTTGACAAATCCGATATATGGAAAGTAATCTATTTAATAACTGCAATCGAAAGTAGAATACATTTAAACTTTAAAATCTGTATTAAAAATGTAAAAAAAAAAACGAAAATTAACTTGTGAACCATAAAAAAAAACAAATTATCTTAAATAAAGGGGATTTTTGCAAAATATATGGGATTATTTTTCAACCATCTACATCAAAATAAGTAATAAATTTATTATTAATAAATTATGTTTCAAGATATAAAAAATATATAATTTTTTACAAACAAGACATTAGTAAAGCCATCAAAATTATCAAATAAATGAAAATTTGAATTTATATTAATGATCTGCACATATAAATTCTTTTCATTTCTTGTCTCTGTTTTTTTTTTTTTTTTTTTTTTTTTTTTTTTTTTTTTTTTTTTTTTTGGATAGCTATTTAAAAGCAACTTATTTATTAAATATTTAAAAAATATAGGAAATAACAATAATTAAAATTAATTATAATTTTATTTTAAAAAAATAGCACATTAGAAATGAAATATGCGTTTAGCATAAAATAAAATTTAAGGTAAACTATATTTAAATTTTTTGAATTTAATATATAAATTGAGCATTCATAGGTAAAACCATATTTCAAGTAAAACACTATTTCCTTGTGGCTATTATGAATTGAATATTACATAGTAAATTTTAAATATAATTGCTATTTTTAAATTAAATAAGGCTTTATATAAACTACATTAGCTTTCTTTAACCGGATTTGTGTGTAAATCATTATATAGTCTGAGAAGATTAATATATTACATTAATTTTGTTTTAAATATTTTTTTATAAATATTGATGATTGAAAGTTCATATAGAACAAGCAATCTTACAAAAAATAAATTATTTTATAAAATGAAGATGTGAGAAAATTTTACAAATAATTAGCACATCAAAATTTAAAATAATTATTTAAATAAAATAATTAATAATAAGTATAAATGTATATTTAAGTTAAAATTGATGTATGGTTATTATAAAAGTTCAAGAAATATCTCTGACAACTGTTCAAGTAAATTGAGTAATTTTTATGATTCTACACTTTTAGACATGAAGGTAGTCTCTCATATTTAAATATATAAAAGACTAGCGAAAATTCTTGGGAAATATTTTTACTTAATTGAATACAAATGAGTTATATATATTAAAAGAGTGATTTAATAAAATATAATATATGCAAAAATATAAATTTATATCAAATATCAAAAACTAAATATTTTATGATGTTAAGTATCATTTTGAACAACTCTTATAAACATTTTATAGAATGAATGAAACAGATCTTATCATTCCATGACATTAATTTACATTTTTTATTATTTATCTATCTTTTTATTATTAATAAAGACTTTATTTATTTCAAAGTAATACATTTTCTATGTATCAGTCAACATTGAAAACAAAGTACATATATAATTTCTATCTTCAGTTGTTTTTAGAAGACACTATTGGACAACATCAAACAGATAAATATTTACTTAACTCTATTTGATATCAAACAATTAAAAAACAGTCAACAACATCAAAAGAAGATTAAAAAAATACCAAGAATATATTAACGATATAAATGTGTTACAAATTTATTTTAAAGTTTTTGTTTTAGTTATTGATTGAGTGTATCATTTTTAATTTTAGATTTTTGATAATGATAAGAATAACATTCGTTAAAGATAAATAGATTATTTGATATTTATAATTTATGTATATGATTTCCCGCAGTGAAATTTGATGTTTCGATATTAAAAAAGATAATATGTTTAAAAATACTGAGCATATCTTAAGTAAGTTGCTCAGTTTAGATAAACAAATTGAATTTTTACTAAAAATACAGATCCATAATAGAAATTTTAATTAATAATAAAATTTTACAAAAAAGTATATCAATGAATCATATAAAACGAGCTTTTTTTTCAGTGAATATATTTATAATGAAAATGCATATACCAATTGAATAATGTATAATTTAGAATTTTGGATCAGTTATACAGTTGATCACATAAAGACAGTAAGAATATAGTTTTTCAAGTGTATTTGTATTTCATTATTAAAATTGTAATATAATTATATTTCTATACGAACATAATCTTTTAATTTGAATTTCTATCATAATTTTAATTTTGATTTAAAAGGCACGACAAACGTTTATAATAAATCATTATTTTAAGTTTTGATTTAGAATTCAGTTACAACAAATAGACTGTGAGCCATTTATAAACTGTACGTGTGTCGTATCACAACTCCAAAAAAATTTTTTATTTATTATTGAATTTATTTTATTTACCTTATATTGTTCGATTTCTTGATTATTTCTCTTTTCCTAGGATTCTAAATTTCTCACCGAATTGATGTCACGAAGCAAATATAATTTAGATGATGTCTCCCTCACTATTTGCAGTGGTACAGATATGGTCAATATCAATTATACTCATGTTGTTTGCCCTGATGCTGAAACAGCGCAAGTAATTGAATGAAATATGAAGTATATTTTCCATGTGTTAAATTTATCACAAACAATATTTTTCTCATAGTGATAGAAATATTTATTTATGAATAGAAAAGCCTTTATATTTTTGGTTTTATTATTATTGTGTGAAAAATTGATATTTAGAAAGTAAATCTCAAAGCAACAATTATAATTTAAAATATTAAATTTAATATATGATATAAAAAAATTAGTAAATAAGATTTAAGGATAAGTTCAACATATTTTTAATGTTTTGAGTTCAAGTTTCGTAACTATAAACTTACTTAGTTTAAACTAAATATTTCAGTGCATTTAATTTAAGCGATTTATTTATATACTACGTTTCACATTGTATTTTAATAAAAATAGTATTCTTTATATGGTAACTTTAATTTATGAAGAGTGTTCAAAAATGTTAAAGTTTCCAAGAACTATTTTTATAATTCCAACTAGAAATTGATTCTAAATGAATTCATTTTTATAATACTGTCTTACACATTTTTAGGATTTAATTTTAGAAATTTTTTTCCATACACTTAATGTATCAACATTGCATAATAAAAATTTATTTCAATTATATTAAAATTTATTAATTTTTTCTTTGAAAATTATTTGTAAATTTCTTTTTATATAGTTATTCATAAAGCATTTTTAACTTTTGGAGAAATATAAATTATAATATTGTCAATAGTTTAAACAAATTGTTTACTTTATTTATAATGTACGTCAAATATATTAGTTTTCAAACATTATACGTATGTTAATCCTCAGAACTTGAAATAAAGCATATTGATAATATCTTTGCTAAAAAAAACAATAATAGTTAACAGTAAGTATTAAACAATTACTATCTAATAAAAGAATACAATTAACTAAAATGTATTGGAAAAATTGTCCAAAATTACGTCCATTGTCATCTAGGCATGCAAGACACTTCCTTATAACAATGCTGGTTAGTTACCTGACATTTTAAAGATAACAAATGCAGCAAAAGAGATTTTTGTCACCAAGTAAATTTAAGATTTCACTAACTTATTAATCTTACTGATGTATGTGAACTGATTACACTGTCTACTAGGATATTAACCTGCATATTAATATTTAAAAAGCATGTGGTATAGGTCTGATTCTCTGAGAATTGTGCACATATATTTGTTGTGTAAATTGAACACATCTTCTCAATAGGATATTGCTTTTACCGTCAAACATAATGAAAGGTAGAAAGAATTTGGCTTTACCGCTTTTTGAGAAGAATACCAGTCTGTAAAAGCGATGTCTTAGTTGATCTGCCAGAACTTTTTAAAAAGCATGCAAAGCCGCACTACAGACTTGTAAATCCTTGTAAATCAGGAAGGCACGGCAATTTTTGCGCTCTTGTTCCGAAATTTCGGTGTACAGAATACAACACATGACTACAACAGCGGTACTTCGTGTTGTTGACAACTACCTACTACCTTATATCTTAGAAGGGAAATCTAAAACTTTGACACTTTTTATATTTCTTATAAATTTATCTCTGCTTATATTACTAACATTTGCCCTTTTAGAATCTCTTTAAGAAATTTATGAACTATTCTTATATTCATACCTACTTTTTTCAACTTTAAAAGCTATGGCAAAGTGGATTACGAGCTGTAACAAACAATATAAAAGCCAATAATGTATGTCCGGCATCCTGCCTCAAGAAACAGTAAGTATAATAAATATCTTTTAATTTGAATAAGAAAGGATTTTATAATATTTTATTTATATTGAGTAAAATTAAAAATAAGTTTATTTTAATAAAAATTTTGTGTTTTTAATAATTTAAGATAAAAACCTATACACATAATTCAAATTTTTTCAAAATTTCTAAGCCAAAATCCATAAATTATTGAACACAATATTTTTACTTACAGTTAAAGAAAAATAAGAATATTTTAAAACTTTTCTGGTGATCAAATTAATTGGTTTGTAAGTCTATTTATGACTTAGGTTTTTGGAATTTTCCTGTTTTGAAATTTTTTGATACTTAAAAATAATACCTATTTAAAAGTTTCAAATTTTACTCAGAAATATTAACATTGCTTGCAATTTTAGTTATTTCATTCTTTCGCTAAGCAATGGAAAGTTAGAATTGAAGTTATTATATATAAAATTAAATTTACTGGAATAATTTTCCCATATTTTATTCGAAAATTAACTACATCTCATCCACAATTAATTTAACTAGATCATGCACAATTTATATATACACTTAGGAACATTGAAAATAGCGTTCCAAGAAGAAAGAAAAGTACAAGTGCTAAACTTTGCAAATAAGTATGAGATCCGATATGCAAATGATCCGAATTCCATACCAATGCTCATAACTACACTCTCCCGGCAATAGCGCTGCAAACAAGAAGTGGATCCTATATAAACCGGCGCTGAGTGGAAGATTCAGAAACAGGAAGATCAAATGCCAACTCTAGGAGGACTTAAGTAAGTGAAGAATGGTAAGAAAAATTGTAAGAAGATATTTCACACAGGTAAGTCAGTTTGAGATGGATATCATCATCGGTTCGAAAACTACAGGCTGGTGGATGCGGCAAGTCGATCGTTTGGAGTGTGTTGTCAGAACATGTTAGGAGCAGTGTACATGAAATTACACCCACTTATGATGCACTGGATTTGTGATGACCACAAAGGTGACGTAGCGTGAGTGTCAAAGAACATGTGGCAAGCGGTAGTGAATCCGGTATTGGCTCATTCCACGATACTCACAGATGTAGGAGTGCCACTTGTTGTACACAAACCATTTCCAGACGCCTTGTAGAAGCGAATTTGTGATTCGAGCACCTGTTTCATGTATTGCCTTTAACACCGCAAATTCATCCATCTACAGTGGAACCAAGCCCGAGTGACGTAGAATGCCATAGATTAATAAAACATGGTGTTCAGGGATGCATTCCAGTTAGTTTTGGGGACAGATGAAAACCGCGTACGAGTGTGGAGGCACCCTGGTGAACAGTCTCCTTCCACTCATGCAATACTTTGCCCGCACAGCAGATGTAATGATCTGGGGTCTATAGCTTATGATAGCCGGTCCACTTTAGTTGTGGTACCTTAACTGGCCTTCTGTATGCTGATGAAATTCTTTGATCCCACGTGGGACATCTCCTAAATGGTCTTCCTTTTGCTATTTTCCGGGAAAATAATTCTCATCCACATACAGCTCCAGTTGCTCAAAATTTCCTACGTCATGTTCAGACTTTTCCATAGCCGGCCAGCTCCCAGGACTTATCCCTGAAAGAACATGTCTGGGACCACTGAAATGCTAGATGCCGCCAAGTCACTCTGTACATGATTTAGATTTAGAGGTGGCTGTTTAAGATTTGTGAACACATATGTTTCAGGACAACATCAAATGTTTAATCAACTCGATGCCAGACAGTGTGGTGGCATATATTGCAGCAGGAGGCGGTCCGACGCGCCATTAAGGTTGCATTGTATTTGTCTAATTGTACACACTCTATTTATTTAATTGTCCTTATTTTTGGATAAAATGAATCTCACATATCGTTAATGTGTATTAAGTTTCATTTCAGTCCCATACTCTTTTCTAGGTGCGCTAATTTCAATGTTTCTGAGTATATATTAAAAACTAAACTTACTTGCAGACTTTGTGATATCTTATTTTTATAAATGTTATTACATTTATATTTTTGCAATGAGTAGGAATATAAAGGTCAAATATTAAATTTACTCGGTATTTTTTTATGATAAAGTAAATACCATAACTATATAATATCTGTCATACATGATATATTGTAGTAATATTTTTTATACGTAAAATTGATAACGTAGTAATATATTTTATACATGATATTTTAAATTTTATTAATGTTGGTTTTTCTAGTTGGATGAAATTATGTTTTCTGGTGGATCCAAACGGAAAAATACCAGTGCGAAGGTAATAAACTTCATGGAGGGTTTCAAGAATTTGAATAGTTTGTTGTCTAATATGTATGTTCACGTGTCATTTGTCATTTATATATACTTGTTTTCATGTTAAATTAAATCCATTAACTCACTCAGGAAAAGAAGTACTCTCATTCTTAGTCTCTTCCCATATGTTTAAAAACAATATTTTACACCAGTGCAAAGTTTTCAAAATTTATAATTCAATCGATAACTGAAATATATTACTTTGTAATGGTAATAATAAGTTATTTTCACATTGAGGATGATTGTTTGATATTTAGCAAACTTTATATAATCAGGGACCTTTTCTTCAGTGCTTAAGTCATTTAAAACATTTAAATCTAGTTGCCAATGATTCTAAATCTATGGAAAATCTTTTTCGAAGGCTATTTACAGGACGGATATTAAAATGCATTATAACAACTTTAGACCTTTAAACTGTTCATTATTTAGTGTCAAAAAATTAAACCAAATAATGTTATATCATTTTCAGAGGTCAATCACTCTGATTATATAAAGAAGCATGAATAAGCAACAATAAAATTTCGTTCCTAAAAATTTTATTTCAAACTTTAGTATTAGTAAATATTAGTTTGGGGAAAAAGTAACCCATTATTTTTTCGGTAGACGTCTGTGGTGATCGATATCTCGTGAGGTATCTATCAAACAATTTCAGATTTAAGCTCGTTGGAAAGGTGACATTTGACACTAAAATATCCTCTTGCGGTTTTTTGTTTGATTAATTCAGTTACGAGTACAAGGTTTTAAAAATGGAAGACAACAAACAGAAAATTCGATACATTTTCGTTTTTCTCTTGTAACGGCAAAAAAGATAGCTGGGTGGCTAAAATTGTGAAAGGTGTTTATCGTCCTATATAAGACTGTAACAACCAGTTACGTACAATTTTTGTTTCGTCGATTCCGTTCGGGTATTTTTGATGTTAGAAATGCACCTCGCATGTGGATAACAGCATCGTCGAAAATGTCTATAAAATATCAAAAATGATCGATGTTAACCGCATGTCAGCAGTCGTAACGCGCAAGACCTAAAAATCTACATGAAAGCTGCTTTAAACCTTTTTACAAAGTGAATCCAAAAGAAGTTACATAAAGTTCACGTAAAAATAATTGATTTCTTTTTCTCCAACCTAATATATATATATATATATATATATATATATATATATATATATATATAAACTAAATCACACAAATAAATTATATCATTAGATGGATATTAAACTTTGAATCTAATTCAAATTTCAGTTTTTTTAAAATAACAATTTCTTTTATTTTTGAGATAAACATGCAGTCGATCATTTTAAGAGGCATTTTTACACTTTAATTGAGGAAAAATCGTGTAAAATGCTTATTCGAATTGTTGCAATTTAGATAAATTTGCTTCGTTACTTAAATTTAAGCTAAAAGTCAGAGGTCATTATTGTTACTTTACAAAACTGGAAGATAAATTTTATATATATATAAAATAAAAATAAGAAAACACTTCTTAGAAATGTGTGCTTACATACATTTGCGTAACAAAGGACATAAAAGAGTAATTTTGGTTAGAGTATAGTATATAGTATTCAAAAAAATAAAATATTTACACCTTTGTGAAGCACTTTGCTTAACACTAAAAATGCAACTCTGAGAACAAGTGAATTTTATTGAAAGAGTAATGTATAGATATATTAATAATAGAAATTTTTTAAAAAGATAATTTAAAAATACTACCTTTAATTAGTAATATGAATAAATTTAATCAATTTTTCCAAAAGAATAAAAATAAATTCCTTTCTGTTTCAAAATCATAAATCCCCATAACTAAAAATTTCTCTGTGCTTGCGTGATACTGATTTCTAGCAGAATTATGTAGTAAAGTACCAAAGTATGCAATTTATACTTAATTTGTACAATAAGTAATATTTTAAGGTTAGAGAAAACATATAGTATTCAAATGTTACATTTTATGTTTTGAAGTTTAAAATAAATTATAATATATTGTTTTTATGATACTCATATTAAATTAACTTTAATCAGTGTTACTCGATAACGAAACATATGGATCAAATTTCTTATCATTGTATTTTTTAAATTTAGTTTAAATTTTATATAAATATTTTTCATATTTCTTTCATTTATTTTAAATTAATTATCACATCTTGATTTTCATATCAATTATATTCTAGTTTTAAAAAAAATATCCCAAACCAATTGATACATTATTACCTAGTTACTTAAACATATGTTATATTTTACTAATAGTATACTATTTGTATTCCTAAAAATTTCTATAATCACATATTGAAGCTTACTTTTATATAAAAAAATTTGGTAAATTCTTAGAACTTGGCGCGGGTGTCACGCGATTTCCAATTTTCGCGCCAATACTGTACAATTTTCTCATTGAACAAAACATGGTTTTATTTGTGATCCTCAATTTTGAAAATCACAATTTTACTCAATCTCCAAATTTGGGTATCGCAATTTCGAGTATTTCCTTTTATTTTTAACACCAAAGATTTTATGCTTAAATAGTAGAAAGTTAATTACTATTATATTATAAAATAAATAAAAAAAAACTAATATAATGTATGTCAAGTAATCAATTCTGCTGTTTCACTCTTAATCAATATTATAGG
>JAPDSC010025537.1:128129-165110 GCA_026290005.1 Latrodectus geometricus
ATATATATATATATATATATATATATATATATATGAATGGCGATTCTTAATTTAAAATAATTTCTTGCTATGATCATCTTTTAACAATTTTAGTATCTCTAATCTTCGATCGTCATTGAAAACATTCCTCATAAAAACGTGTGACCTGACAAAATATTCTACTGTTGTTATACACAGTATATAAACCTGGCGAGCTTAACACAAATCATTTTTAGTTTCTGTTGGAATTTTATCTCATAGAGTTTTGATTTTTAATTACAGTCATAGTACTTGCAGTATTTGCAGACTCTATTTTAAAAAATTACTTCAATAACGTATCACGTTAGAAAAATTTTTAGCCAATTTCTTCTTTTCTGCAACTGTGAATAATAAAAGTAATTCTATAATTTTATTATCCATTTCACAATATTTTATCTTGGTTATTATTTTAGGAATAATATTCGTCTTAAATAATATAACTGCAAAGGTTTTGATTTAATAATTAGCAAATATTTTTATAAAAATATTTCAGCTGCTTGAAAACTATTTGCATTTAAACTTAATGTTGCATGATTTTTTTCTCAAAATAAGTGTTAAGTAATGAAATGTCAATGAACTGAAAATAATAGAACAATTCACGTTTTTATGTAGGTGTGTAGAACTGGATTGTTGGGATGGAAAAGGGGAAGATGAAGAACCAATTATTACTCATGGTAAAGCTATGTGTACTGATATTCTGTTTAAGGTATGCATTTCATTATTTATTTTAAAAAAAATTAATTAACTCTTTCGTTACATTTTTGTAAAAAAAATTTATATTTTTAGAAATTGACTTACGTTTTGATAAATTGACTTTAAATTTATCTCAAATTTATCTTCAAAGTTACAAAATTTTTTTAAATTTTTGTAAAAAAATTTAACGTTTTGTAAAATTGACAAGCAACATTTTGATAAATTTTTTATCTTCAAAATTACTCACATATTTTTCTTTTCTGATATTTTCCTTCGTGTCTAAATCAAAAATATTCAAAATAAAATACTTCACTATATTAAATTTAATTAAATCAAGAACTAATTTAAACTTAATTTTTTTCATTTTATATACAGCGGGGCAAATATACTTAATTTGATGAAAACAGAGTGACATCAATAGAAATCGACCAATAAATAGCTTTGCAATTCTATCATATATCTGGTTAGTTTTAAGTTAATTAGGTAGAATTATATGTTTCATATGCCTCTGAATTTAAAAAAAAAACTGTATTTATAAGATTTCTAAAAATATTTATATGTAAATAAATACATATTTGTAATTAGTGAAAAACTCCTACTTCCAGATCATATTTACATCAAGGATTCCAAAGCAATTGCAAATGTTAAAATTCAGACAAATTGTTACAAAAATTTGAGATTGGCAAAATTCTATATGCAATTATTCAAGCTGAAATTTAAAAAATAACGTTACAATATTTTTAAAAACAGCCTACAGTAAATAAAATAGATGTACTATCTCAGAATCAATTTAGCGCAACATGTCCTTTGTGGACCTTGCGCCATAAAACCCAAAGCAACCAACTAGAATCAAATTAATCTTTCATCTTCAATATATCATTAAAAAACAGCGTTAATCTGCGCTTTAGGTCCCCTACTCTGCCAACGTGGCGATAAATGCACCAAGCGTGGTAAACCGGATGTTTTTATACCCAATGAATTCTTTATGGCAACCTCCGTAGGAAATAATTTGCTTTTTTTCGCGCATGCTCATTAATTGGTTTTTTTTTCTTTTAGCATTTTCATTGGTCGTTAATTAGTTTCAGTTTGAAAAATCGGTCATTTTCATTGGTTGCTGATTAGTTAAAAATCGCATTCCATTATCGCCATGGCAACAGCGTTTTTGAAAACCCGCCAAGTACGGGACCCACAGCACACTTTCGCCAAGTTGGCAGAGTAGGGGACCTAAAGCGCATTTTCACCAAAAACAGTTTACCATTAAAAACAATTTGTATTCCTAAACTAATTTCAGTTTCTATTCCCCTTTAATGTGTTGTCTGAAGTAAAAATAAAAGAAAATAAACAAAAAAATTACGTTTTCAAAAAATAATATGTCGTTTCACTAAATTTATAAAATAAAAAATATGTTGACCATTAAGGCATAAGTATATTTGGAGTAAAAGATATAGTTTTGTTAAAATGAGTCAGTCTTATCAACTTTTCTCTCCAGAAAAATAGAAATCAGCTTAGGATCTAGATAAAGCTCATTCTACACTTTTGCAATTCTTGTATCGAGTCATTTTCTCATGTCTTGTCAATTATATAAATTTGGTATAATCTCTCAATTCTTGCTGTGTGATAAAATTCTTAACCTAAAAATATAGAGTTCAAAAACTCTTGTGACATGAGTGACCAAAGAGAATGTCCCCATACCGCCATCTATTGGAAGTACCGTTGAATGAAGAAGTTCATAATAATATGAAAATTGCACAAAATCCTATCACACTGAAATACGATTCAAACTTTAAAAACAACATCAATTTCAGCAATTCTTGCAAATGCTATGACCCAGAAATTCTAGCTGTTTTATGGCCAAGCATCACTTTCATGATACTAAAATTTATTTGACTGCACATTAACTAATCAACAAATTACCAACTAATCTAAGTCGAATATTTAAACCGATTCACAATTTGAAGTATACGTTTCACATTACAAATGGATTCTGGAAGTACATGACATCAATTATATAAATGTCAAATAAATATTTAGTAATAATTCAATTCTAAATCCATGAATGTATCAGTGGTTTTAGCTCTCCAAAAATACAAGTTATAAAATGTTTTTCTTTTTTTTTTTTCAAACATGTGATTTATATCTTTCAGGAAGAAATGAATTATTTTTCAAACCTCCATGATTGCATAAAAACAACCTCATATGAAACAAGGTTGTTCACCATAGCATATAGTATCAATTCCTATGATTTAGCAGATTTGGTTCATATAATCACTACGCTTAATCGAAAAAAAATAATGACATTAATTCCTTTTCAGGATGTCATATATGCTATAAGAGATTGTGCGTTCGTAACCTCAGATTACCCAATTATACTCTCTTTTGAAAATCATTGTTGGTAAGTATAAATGCATACGAAAAATATTTATCAATTCATGCACTAAGAAAATATTGATTTATTGCTTTTTGCACCAAATAAATTTCATCTGATAGTTTTAGAATAATATTTTTTGTATCAACATCTGATTTTTCAAAAATGCAAGTTGAACACAATTCTCATTTATTATGTAAAGATATTTAAAGAATAAAAGTTATTTAAGACTGTTAGGTGAAAGGAAAACAATTGATTATAACTGATATATGTATCTTAAGTATTTTATTTTTAATTTTGCATTGTATAGCAAATATAACAAATAAAAATTTCTAGAAAAAATATTACACAATATGTTTTGTTAACTTAGTCGATGATTCTTATCATGTAAATTGACTAATGATTAATTTTTCAAATATTTACAAAATTTTTAGTGATAAGAAATAAGTTCTATTTTAATTTTAACATAAAATTATCTTAGGGTCAATTTATGTCTCAAAATTCATTTTATAAATCTGTTAAATGTATTTATTGATTTTACACTTTAACAATAGCTCTCATAACTGGTTTCTGAATAAATTCGAATATTTTAACATTGTTAAATGAAAATAACTGAATCGAAAAGATACAACAACTTCAACACTACTTTTGCCCACTGAATTGTATATTTAATACACTAGCTTGTAACTATATTTATATTTGCTTCAAATTCCATTTCTACACGAGGATCATAAATTAACAGGAAGTGATAAAAACTCTTTAGCAGCTAATGTAGACTAAATGTAACAAAATTTGGTGAACATTCACAATAAAATATTGCTCTTTGATGTCTAAACAAAATTAGTTCCATCTACCGTCTGTAAAGAAAAGTTTGACTTCGAGTAAAATGTATTAAATTACATAAACGTTTTTCCCCGTATGATGATTTATTGAATATAATGAAAAGGTAGAAGTAATCTAATCATTCGGAAATAAATTACCAAGTAAATTTAGATGGCTTTTCTACATGTTCTAAATCTGAATTTTTCTCCGAATGTTCTGTTTTTTCTAATTTTCTCACATTAGGATTTCTAATTTACTTTTATTATGACATGAGCGAGATTACTAATGTTCTCAAAAGAACCGATGAGGGAACTTGATCTCTCTATTTGACAGGAAAATGATCGAACGATAGATTCACGAAACTTGACTGAAAGCACAGAAAAATCTGCTAAAATTTATTAAATCAAACAAGCCAGAAACTTAGAGCAAGTAGTAAGCAACAATTTTGTCTGATTTGGATTATTTGACTAAAGGAGATTATAGAAAAAGAGATCACAAATGTGCAAGGTACCAGATGGTCTTGGATCTCGTTCATATAATTTATTAAAATTTTAATATTAGATGAACTATAAAATTTTTCCTTCTCAGAAATTTCTCTTTGGGAATATAATCAAATAAGCTAAGTTTACTTTATTACAAAGATGATAAAGTTTGAGATTCTTGCCTTGTATGGTAATGAATAATAAACGTATGATTGAATTTTTTCTGTCTAATTTTGTTAGTCAGTATAAAGAAATATCTATAATTATCTTAAAAAAAACTTTGAAATATTTATATGTCTAACTATTAAAGTTTTATGACTACATATTTTTTCATTCATTATATAATGCCAGAAAAGTCAGAATAATGCTAGAACCAAGCTCGAAATTTTTGAGCAAGATTAAATATAACGACAATATACAAGATCCATTTATGATGATGCCTGGGAATTACAATAAATTTTGGCAATTAGCGATCGTAATATATTTATATTACTAACGCTAATAATTTAAAAGATAAAAGAATAATTTAAAAGATATAGCCATCGTTATATCACTTAAAATTATCTGGTAATGTGTTTTGGTTGTAATGATATTTAGTTTTTCGTATTTTTTCACGATATGAATACTTTTTCTCACATTTCCTTGTTCTTCTTCTTCTTGAGCTTGTCAGATATGTGGCACCTCTGCATTGTTGCATTTTGTACCATGTACATTTCCTTGTTGCTCAATATATATATTAAATTAACAGTGGTTACATTACAATTGTTGATAAAGACAAACAGTGGTAATATTATCACCTCTGTTTGTCGTCAGCGACAATTCTAAGCAAATTATTGCTTAGAAAATTCAATTTTTAATTACCACACATGAATTCGTTTAATTTTAATGTAAGCTACCAAAAAGATCCAATATACACTACTGGCCATTAAAATTGCTACAACAAGAAGGCAACATGCTACAGACGTGAAATTTATACGAAAGGAAGAAGGTGCTGTGATATGCAAATGATTAGCTTTTCAGCGCATTCAGACAAAGCAGGCGCCAGTAGCGACACCTACATTGTGTTTAAATGAGGAAATTGTTCAGCCGGTTTCTCATACACAAATTGCATTTGAACGTTGTTGCCTGGTGAAAAGTTGTTGTGATGCCTCATGTAAGAAGGAGAAATGCGTACCAGCTCGTTTCTGACTTTGATAAAGGTCGAATTGTAGCGTACCGGGATTGCGGTGTATGTTATCGCAGTATTGCTGCTCGCGTTGGTCGAGATCCGATGACTGTTAGCAGAATATGGAATCGATGGGTTCAGGACGGAACGCCATTCGGGATCTCAACGGCCACCTATCACTAGAAGCCGAGAAGACAGGCATATTATCCGCATGGCCGCAATGGATCGTGCAACCACGTCACGAGCCGTGAGTCAAGAAACGGGGTCGATTGGAAGACAACAAGTGTCTGCACGAACAGTTCAACGACGTTTGCAGCAGCATGGACTCTCAGCTCGGGAAACATGGCTGCGGCTTCCCTTGACGCTGCGTCATAGACAAGAGCGCTTTCAATGGTGTGATCAACGACGAACCTGGGCCCACGAATAGCGAGACGTCATCTTTTCAGATGAATCCAGGTTCTGTGTACAGCATCATGATGGTCGCAACCGTGTTTGGCGGCATCGTGGTGAACGCACACTGGCAGCGTGCATTCGTCATCGTCATACTGGCCCATCACCTGGCGTGATGGTATGGGGTGCCAGTGGATACACGTCTCGGTCACCTTTTGTTCGCGTTGACGGTGCTTTGAACAGTGCACGTTACATTTCTGGTGTGTTACGACCCGTGGCTCTACCCTTTATTCGAGCCCTGCGAAACCCTACGTTTCAGCAGGATAATGCCCGACCGCATGTTGCAGGTATTGTACGGACCTTCCTTGATACGGAACATGTTCGGCTGTTGCCCTGGCCAGCACATTCTCCAGATCTTTCACCAATAGAAAACGTCTGGTCAATGGTTGCCGAGCGACTGGCTTGTCACCAAACGCCAGTCACTACGGTTGATGAACTGGGACATCGTGTTGAAGCTGCATGGGCATCTGTACCTGTACATGCAATCCAATCTCTGTTTGACTCAATGCCCAGGCGTATAACTGCTGTTATTACTGCCAGAGGTTGTTGTTCTGGGTACTGATTTCTCAGGATCTATCCAGCCAAATTTTTTGAAAATTTAATCACTTGTTATTTCTAGTATAATATATTTGTCCAATAAATATCATTTTATTATCTTCATTTCTTCCTGATGTAGCAATTTTAATGGCCAGTAGTATATATATATATATATATATATATATATATATATATATATATATATGAAGTTTTAAAAAATTATTCGAGATTTGAAAGCTCTTCTTGTCTTTTTCGGAATCTTAATGTAATTTCTACGGTACATGTTCAATCCAAACCAGTATAGTTTGCAGAATTCATAAGGTAAAATACTTCATTAATTTTGTTCAAGTATTTTAAATGGTAATTTCATTAAAACTCTTAATCCGAATTAAATAACTCAATATTTTAAGTAACATTTTTAATAAAGCCTAGATTTAAGTTTAAATTAATCTTATAATCGTTGTGCAAAGGCAATTTATGATAGTAATAAATCTGTTAAAAATTATTAAATGTATACCTAGATATTTTTTTTAATTTTTCAGTAATAATGCTTATGTAAACACATAAAATTCTAGTAACTTGAATATAGAATGATATTTTAAATCTACTTGCGATTCTTAACGAGTTTATAAAGAAAAACAATTAAATGAATATATTTTATTGTCTTAATTATTATTAGAACTATTATTGGTAATGAAATGATTTGAAAATTCGGGAAATCTTATAAGCTTTATGTCAAAAGTTATTTAGAGATTATTTTAATTCTGCTCATTCAATTTTATGTTAAATAAATTTGGTTTTTTAAGTTAAAAATGTACATTTTCATTTCTAAATTAATTACATATACTTATATATGGAATAAATAAAATTAATTTATCTCAAATGAATGAACAGGTAGTATTATCAAATCAAAGATATCACAAAACATTCTTTCGATTTTCCCATATCTTCCAAGTAAGGAGTACATAAAACCGCAATAATATTTTTCTCATCGTTTTGATTGATTTAAAACTAAATTTTTGTGTTGGAAATATTTTTTAAGTATCAAAAGATAATTTGAATGTTTTTATCTTCAAAAATACTCTTCTAAATGAAAAATTCTATTCCAGCAAAAAACAGCAATACAAGTTAGCTAAATACTGCGACGATATATTTGGTGATCTTTTATTAAAAGAATCTATACCTGGATTTCCTGTAAGCTGTATTTTTCATTCTTTGTTAAATTTATGATAGTTTATTCATAGTTAATTGTGGTCATATATTACGCATTATAAAAGTTAAATAAAATTTTGTAAAATTGAAATGGTTTCGCCAAACTTTCATTTGCTAAAATATATTTACAAAATACACACATCAAAACTACTAATCTATAAAAATGAATTATTTATATCGCATTAGTAAGTTACACATTTTCCAAAAATTAAGTTTTCCTTATTAGTGATAAGAATTTTTTTTTATACATTCTTAAAAAATGTTTTAAAAATATTAAATAAAAGTTGCAAAACTATAAAAAAAATTCAACTATTTTGTAGATTTATTCAACACCTAATTTTAATGAAATTATAATTTAGAAAAAAAATTAAAACAAAGTCTACAAATATCATAAGCGTTTGCTATATAATAACATTAAAAATTGCTGTTTTAATTGTGTGTGCTCCATTAAAATATTTTTTGACTTTTCTTAATCCTCAAATGTACTTTTTAGAACAATTTTCTGTAATGAAGAAAAATGTTATTTAATTTTGTATTTGATATATATTTAAATGAATGTCAAATTAATTAGAAATACAAAACTATTTTAAAAATTCTCATAAATTAAGTTCTTACAAAATGTTTTTTCCCATCCTGGAAAAACAAAATAAGTAGAATCTATATATATGTTAAAAATATGGCACATTCTAATTTTAGATATTTGTAGAAACAGTAGATATTTGTTATGAATTGTATATTTTTTCTCAAGAATATGATTCAATTGACAAATGTGTCTCGAAATATTTATTTATAAATATATTATCTCATTAAGATATTCAATATATATTTCACTTCGATAGTAGTTAATATACATTTTTGAGGATGTTTATGCATCTAAAACAACCAACTTAAAACATAAACAATTTCAAATTTTAGCTAGAAGCTGGAAAACCGTTGCCAAGTCCAAATGATTTGAAAAGAAAAATCCTCATAAAGAACAAACGATTAAAACCAGAAGTTGAAAAAAGTAAGTATGAAATACATAAATTTTCTTTTAATGAAAGCAAATTATAATATTGCAAATTATAATCTGCACGTGCCGAAAAAGAAAAATATATATTCATATCATAATTTTGCATCATGATAATATTATAGCGACTACTCCCTCCCTAAAACAGCTGAATTCTGTTTAGTTTTATAATTTATAGAAACCTTAGATACATTACTAAATTTAAATTTTAATTACGCTTAAGCGTTTTGAATATAATTCATGACATAATAATAAACATCTAAAATAATTGTATATAAATATTGACAGCTATAGATTTTTGTAATCTGGTTAAAATTAATTCTGTATTAAAATTTTGGTGTCTGATTGTGTTTTCATCACACACTTAAAAACAATCCTTTTAGTCTTAACAACAATTCAGATCATTCATAATAAAAGCTTGTTTCTATGAACATATACGTCATCAATATTATTATTTGAGATTTGATTGGAAAATATTACAGATTAATAAAAAAATCTCCATTACTAATATACAGTGAAAAGCTTTTTAAATATTAGGAAAGTTTAAATTTACAAAAACATCAGACTCTAAACAAATTTTAATAATCAGAACAGAATTTTCACATTAAAAATCAAAACAATATTTGTAAATCCTCTTACAAAATTTAACTATTATCTGAATCATAATTTAATTTAAACTCATAAAGTATTTTTATTTACTTTTAAAAATATAAGTAAAATAATTATATTAAGTAGCGATGTTTTCAAAAAAAATACTATACACATCATAAATATAACCCAAAGTAATTTTTTCTTTTATTTATCAATCTTATACAAAACAATATTATTTTCACAGAGGAATTGGAATTGTTCCTTCGAGGTCAACTAGGAAACGAAGAAGAAGATGACGAATCTGAAGCAACGACTAATAATTCTGGAAATGCTCAGACACCAGCAGAAGGTAACAAATCATTCAATAATTATATGTGACCAATTTTTAATTTAGCTCTTAGTAAATATAAATTCAATATTTTTCGATTACTTACAGTCAGTAAGTAGTATAATTTTATATAAATGGAACTAAACTCGAAATAAAACTATGAAGATAACATTAAAGTCCATAAGACACAAGTCAATAAGATTTTACTTTTTCGAAAAGGAGATAAATTTTTAAAAAAATGCATTTGACTCTTAGCTTGAATTCAGAAATAAAATAGCTGTAAATGAATTTCTTAAAAATACAATGATTTTTAAATTAAATGAATTTATTTTAAAATAAATACAAATTTTAAAGCATGCAGTCTTGTCATAAAATACCAACTCTTTATAATACTATTTTATTTGTATTTCTATTCTATTGCTACATTGTCAATGTTTAATAAGAAATAAATTTTGTTTATTTCATTAAGCAAATATTTTCAAACATTAATTTACAATAAAAATAAAGAGAATTAAATTTAGACTAATATTAAATCAGTTTAATATTTGATGTAGAAATAAAAGTTTTTAATGGAATATTAAACACTTTTAAAGATTTATTGTTGCGTTAGTGAAAAAAATAATAAGTTAAAAATAAAAATTTGTGTAAATATAAATAATCACATATATGTAAGAACACATATTTTGGATTATTTCTTCCCACATAGCATAAAACAAGAAAATAGTACGATATAATTAAGATATATTTTAAAACGATATTTTTGGAAAGCAAATCAATAATTATCTGAATATTCAGTTTGAGAAAATAAACAAAACATTATAGATAAAAATTTTATTGACATGTTAAAAATTTATGAGTTTTTATAAGAAATGTTATTACATTATATAACAATCTAAATTATTAACGTGTTAGTAATGTATAATTACTTTGTTTTATTGCATCTTTTTAAACGTTTCACTTATCAAATTAAATATTTTTCTCTTTTTTTTCAGAAAAAAAAGTAAGTTTTACAGAGTGAAACACGAGCATTCGAGATTTTTTCCAGAAATTAAAATGTTTCACAGGTGTATAAGATTTATTATATTACTCAATTTCATTTATTTACAAATCTTTTCTGCATGATTACAAAATGTTACATTTTATATGACACTATTTGAAAAGTCGAAATTGAGAACTAATTATCAAATAAACAAAATATACTCATAATAATATCAAATATATAAAAACAAAATATGTTATTAAATGGAGCGGAAATGTATTAAAAATAAAATCATTAAAATAAACTTTATTAAAGCTTAATTAATATTCAAGTAAATCACCATAGAAGTTAGTTAATTTAATGTTGATAATTAACTAAACTCAGTAGCACGACATCCCATATAGGGGCCAAGGCTTACAGTGCCCATATTTGTTTTCATGAACGAGAACTCTGGTATGCGAAATATGTAACTCGCTTAAGTGGTCAGCCTAACGCTAAACCCCCAGCGTTTAGTTTCCAAGCATGCTTGATACTCAAATTTTGATAATTACATTTACTTAATAATAAGAATGTTCATCCGTAAATTTTTCTAAATGATAAAATTTCATTAGTACATCTTTGCGGTTAAAATAACTAACTTACAGTTTTATAAATTAACCAAGAAATTAGAATAAATTCTTTTTAATTTCCTAACTTAATTTGGTTCTAAATTGAAATTCAAAAACGCTTAATATAAATGTCGTTTGGTTTAAATATGAAATCATAAACAGTATTTTCGATAAAATTATGACCCGAAAAACTGAACATTTTATTACTAAAAATATTTATTACAGGTTTTCTGTAATTTCCTAAAATAATTATTTCTAAATTTCCTATGATTCATCTGTAAATTTTTCTGAAGTATCAAAATCTCTTCGTGCAAGTTTCCTTTTTTAGAAATGCAATATATTTAAAGTTATTTAAATAGTTTAGTCTTTTCAATTTTATTTATTATGAACAATTTACATTATTACGTCATAGACTAAGAAAATTAATTCTTTGATGCCACATCAGCTGTTATTCAAGTGGATATTATTTTCACAAATCATAGCTTAAATCTTTGGTATATTTTTTACTAAGAACATAAAATGTAAATTTAGAGTGACAATCATTTACAAGTTTCTAATGTATTATTCAGAAACCACTATTTAAAAATAATAGAATAAAGTCAACGCACTATTTACTTGATATGCGAAATATGAAAGCAAATATTTGCTTCTTTTATCTGTAATACGTAGTAACGAGATACTTACGCGATGCATACATACTGATATAAATCAATTTATCAATTATTTTCGTGCCTAAGCAATTCAAAACTTGTAGCTAATAAAAATCCATCGGTAGGACAATCTTCTTTATTGAACTAATTACTTGTTTGTTCAAGCTTATATAAATTTGTTCATTATTGTTAACACATTCTACTATAAAAGTATTCACTCTCGATAATTTTTTACAACTAAAAAAGGTAACAAATAAAAGTTTTTATTGTCTGTGCAATGTATATTAAAATTACACGTCTTTAGAACATATCAAGAAGGCCGCGGTGGCCGTTGGTTAGGGCGTCATTCTCGTTACCGGATGGTAGTGAGTTCAAATCCCGGCTTCACTGAAGTTCCGTCGTGTTCACTAATGGTGACTGAGCACGTCAAATATGTTGGGTTCCAACGTCCTCCATATTCCTGTTCCAAATTAATACCTCTAGGGATGAATGGAGCCAAGCTCTGAGTCTTCTCTGGTTTCAATCTCTAAATTGGAAAATCCAGATGGGGCTGCCATCTATGAGCCAAAGTCGTACTTCCACCTTCTTATTAGAGTACCTTATTAAAAAACGGAAGATGCTCTTTCTGACTTCATTCACCCAGTCCTTGATGGCTAACAACAACAGAAACATATGAAAAAAATAGAATTCAAAGGAAAAAACACTGTTTTTTAACCATAAAGTTTATACATTTAGGTACAATATATTTTTTTTTTCAAATGAAAAACTTTCATAACCATCAAAAGCATTCCTCAATCCTTTAATAATATTCCACATGCACTTTGGAAGCCACTGATTTAGAATACAAATATTCTATTTCATTATAATTATATAGTACGTTATACATAACTATATAAAAATATCCGATTAATGTATAATTATTAAACAAAAGAAACTGATTAATAAAAATGAAAAAAAATTACTCAATTGAAAAATATACAACAGATTAGTTTTCTTCTTTAGTTCGGAGTGAATGTATTAAAATAATTAATAATTTTAGATACTTAAATTGTACTATTTTTTTCAAAATAGGAAGTATCTGAAGAACAACTTGCGATGGCGAATTACCAATATACAGGTGCAACAACACATGTACACCCTTACTTATCAGCAATGATTAATTATGCTGAACCTGTCAAATTTCAAGGATTTGATGTTGCTGAAGGTGAAATCAATACATTTATATAAAAGATTTTGCTATGATATGTCACTATAAGTTTCATGCAATAATTTTACAAATATACTTGTATGTGGAAGTTATATATCTTACATATCATTCCATAACAAGATTTAGAAGTTTATAAAAATAGAAGTAAAATATCTATATAAATTCCTTACCAATAATAAGTCACGATTCTTAATAATAGTTCTCTTGATAATACTTAATAATGATATGATAAAAATTATGGTAAGAATTCTTAGGATAAATTTATGATTCATTTTTTATGTATACAGATGTTTAATTCCAATTTTAATGCATTAAAATGTGATAATAATAAACTTAATACTCTGAAGTAATGTCATATTGAATATTTTTTCAATTTTTTTCTTAAAATTATATCTAAATAATTTTGAATAGTTATTAAATTTTAAGCTTAAGGATTTTTTAAATTAAATTATTAATTAAATTTAATAAAAATTTAAATAGTAACAAAATGGAACAATTACTGATAACTGTACACGATATGCAAGTTTAATATGTGTCACCTTTTTATATAAAAATCCCTTATTGAATTTTTCTTTTTGTAATATTTATTCTAGATGCGAATAAGCAATCACATCCATTATTAAAAAATCATAAAATGTATTGATTTTTTAATTTTTAGTCTTATTTCCAAAACTATTGTATATATTCTAACGAAATTTAATGTGTAGATAAAATATTATAAATCATTACATTGTAATTATAATACCTAAGTAGAACCCTATTCATAGTTCATATACGTATTTAAGTATAAATAAATTCTCACAAATGGAATCAAAAATGGCGTAACTTCGTCCTTTTAAAAACTTGCATATTTCTTCAAAAATGATTTTACCTTTTTAAAACTACAAGAATTCATGAAATAATACTGTTTCTGAATCCTTAATGTAGCAGTTTCACTTTCTCTGATCGTGATATGCACATTCTGAAAATCACCCGAATACAGATAAGTTTAAAAGACCTGACTAGTTAAACCCTCCAAAATGTAATCTCATTTTTTGAAAATCCATGCATAATATCAGCCATTCCATCAGCAAATAATCATCTTCTACCAAAGGTTCTTCTATGAAATGTTAATACTGGATCACGAGCATACATAAAAAAAAAAGATTGGTGGAAAATTGAGGACATCTAATTTATATTCAGTAGCAATCGTAAGACCTTACCAAAGATATTGTTTCTTCTGTGTTGAAGGTTATTGGATCACTGGCTTCTTCCAAATGAAAATTAATCGAAAATCAATAATGATTTGGACTCATCAGTGAGTCACCCACTGGTCTTTAATTTTTTGTTCATGGTTTTCGCTGCAAGTAAATAGACGTATCTTAAAAAAAAGGGGGGGGGACTTGTAACAAGATTTTTTTGGCCGTCACGAGAAAGCTGAAGAGATGTAACATTCCTGTTGATTGATAAATAATGGTGTGTGATTTTAAGGTGAATTTTCTTAGTTAGTGTCCTTAGTTATCTCCATAAATTGTATACAACCTAACATTATTTTAAATACTTTAGCAATTTGAATTTGACCAAAAAGATATTCGAACACGTATCCCAGACCTTAGATTCATGAACGAAAATAAAATACTCATAATAATTTTAAACATAAATTTAAATCTTTTTATTTATTATATGTATTTTTCATAACAGAATTGCATTTTGGATATGCATATAATATACTATTATTGATGGATAAAGCAATCTCATATTCTCTACTTTGTTTTGAGGAAGAGAATATTTTTAAACAATAAAAAAAAGTGATCAATGTTGATGATGTAGAACAATAAAAAGTTTTTATTTAAAAAAAATTTTAATGTTATTTTTCTTTTTTAGAAAAAAATATACATCATAATATGTCATCTTTTGCTGAAACTGCTGCTCTTGGATACCTAAAATCCCAGGCTATCGAGTTCGTGAAGTATCCTTTGTATCATAAATAATCATTGTAATATATTCTAGCTCTATTGAATTAAATTTCCTTCTTAAATTTAAACTTTATTGAACTCAAATTTAAAATGAATATTTTTGTAAACATCATTTAATTTTATTTGAATAATATTCGGTCCCAGGTAATTCTGGGCAATTCAAGAACATTTTCATAAAAACACAGCAATTTTTTTTACATTATATATACATAAATTCATATTATATTAAGCAAATGAATGAAACGTTTAATGAAGTACATATTAAAAACTCAAACAATTTTCTACAATTTTTGAATTGGCCCTTGTTACTCGCTGACAGGAGTTAGAATTATTTTTGATATTTTCCTCTTTTCTTATTACTATCTTAACTAAGTTAATCAATAACTTAACTTATTAGTAAACTAGCTTAACTCTTTGAATATGTTCTTGAAAGATGTATATACTAACTTCTATAGAAGATGAATACTTTGTTTAATTTTTCATTTAAAGTTTTTAAGCTTCTCTTTCTTACTTATAAGTAAGAGAAGCTTTTTTTAAGCTTTGAATAAGAAAAAAAAATGATCTTGACAACTTATAAGAACCATTCTTTTCATTTTGTTTTTATAGAATTACTTTATTCTTAGTAATAATTAAAAGCTCAATATGACATGAAATGGCAGTGGTGCTTATATTTTAGAATGTTTATGAAAGTATTTCGAATGGTTCTAAAAAGTATTTGTGAAAGAGTGTTTATTCTTTTTGTTTTTAAATTACATAAAACATAATAAAATATTTAATAAGTGATCAGTATAAACATGTCTTTAATCCAATATTGATCAACCTTGACACTTATGTAAGTTACAACAAACGCCAGATGAGTAGAATATATCCCAAAGGAACAAGAGCGGATTCTAGTAATTACATGCCTCAGGTGAGTTAAATGTAGATATAAGTATCTGAAATTGAAAAGAAGTTTGGCTGAAAACACTTATCTTTTATATGTTTAATACTTGGAGATAGATATTCTGGAATGCAGGATGCCAGATGGTGGCCCTGAATTTTCAAACATCTGATCTTCCTATGCAATTGAATCAAGGAAAATTTGAATACAATGGAGGTTGTGGGTATGTATAAAAAATACAAAAATAACTTATCTTGGTATTATTAATCAAAAAATATTTAAATATCGAATTATTTAAAATACTCATTTATGATTATGTATTTTTTTAATAAACAATGTAGCTATTTTGCATTGAACGTCTTCAACGTCACCGTTGATCTTACATTAGTGTTTCACAACAGCGTTTAAAATTAAAGAACAAAATTTGGCACCATCGACCCTTAAGTTTTTTTTTTCATAAATAATAGATAAAAAGTAAGTAAAAAAAATTTAATGCTATAAATTTTAATTAACATCAGTAAGTAAAGTGAATTCATTACATATGAAATTTCTCACCAGAATTAGATGCAAATTCTAATTTTGTATCAAAAATGTTGCTTATAATAGTTTAGTATCTACAAAGGGATTTCCTATAGAAACTGAAAAGGTATATGAGTTTGTTTTTTTTCGATAATCCATATAGAAATCGTATATAACTTGTTTAAAAACTTCAAAATGTATTGCTTTAAAAAAAATCAAGATAAATCAGACAAAAACTTGGATCAAAATTTATTTTGTAAAGTTGTTCTTCTTGATGAATGATTTAAATTATGGTGAATGTGGCATAATCAGTTTTCTAAAATATTCTTATTTTTGACTCACATTTGACATGAACTATATTTTAAATGTCATAAGCATTGCAAATAATAGTTGTATATTTTAATAATAATTTGCAAGGATGATAGCGTTGTATACGTGAAATAATGCATGCTACTCTAAATACTATGGAAGCAAGCTATGAAAAGTAAAGAAATTTGTTATGCGACAGACATGCAAGGAAATAAAATACAGACTGCAATTAATATATGTATGAAAACAATGCTGCAAGGCAACAGTTTGACTGCATGTAAATGTAAAAATCGTATTGCTTGAAAATGATACAAAATGTAAATCCTTCCATGAAGCAAAAATTACTGCACAACTCTTCGTGAGGATGCGATGAGATTGTCAACAATAATCTTTAAAATGAGTGGGAAATATTTTAACTCCAAAAGTTAAATCTTCAAATCCCTGAAAAAGTAGTGAAGAATGTATTGGTCTCGCACAAATGCATTGGCCGAGTTTTAAATATGATAAATCATATTTAGATTAGGAAAGTATGCTGACTCTAATATACGCTGTAGATATTCAGCTTAAAGTATACTGGCTCCAAGACCTTATTGTAAGTCTGGTACTACGATACATCAATAAAAGAATCACCAATTGGATGAATCATAAAGTATGTCAAGAAATCCCAATACTTTTTTACAACCTTTTGGGATATCAAGTTATTATTCCAGGTTATATAAAAGTCCATATTTGCACTTATACTGATTCTCCAATCCATATCATCAACTTACTTCCTCTGTAATATAGTGTATTTCGAATGAATATGGGGTTACTTTACTTGGCATTTTCTCTTTATACTAAAACACGTCTGATATCAATCACTTTGCATATAATCTCTACGTTCCACGATTCACTTTCCTATGTATGTGAGTGTTTTTTTAATTAATTTAGTTATAATAAATTTAAAACATAATTGCTTGTTTGCAATTATATATATATATATATATATATATATATATATATATATATAATACAAAATAGCATAAAAAAATCACCAGAAAATTATGTTGTTACATGTGTATACAATGAACAAATGAGAAATCTAAATTTGATATAGTCCGTAAAGAGAACAGGTCTCCATTGATCACTCTTCCAGTGAACATGCTGAAGGGCCCATTGCAAACGTTCCGGTCTGGGTGGGACGTGAATGGGACGCAAATAACTGGTTGCCTCACATAAAGCCCATGTTTGTGAAGCCTTCAACGCACTGTTGATCTGGATACCAACCTTCCTGAACTTGCAGAGAGGGAATATCTGAGTTCAGCTGGAGTTGCTGTTCTATTCATTCGTGGACATAATGTCAAATATTTGCCATTGGTGTTCATGATAGAATGTGGATGTCATTGGCTGAACCTCCTGGATGCCCAATCCATGGTTAGAAATTACCAATCTCTGTTAATCACAGACAGACTCACATTCAGTCATCTATCCACTTCTACCAGACTTTATCTTGTCTCTAGTCTTTTAACAGCTCGTCATCGACATTGTTCGATCAAATGATACCTGGGGGCAATGGTTACAATTTCGTTATACCAGATTTCTAATCTCAAACACGTAGCGATAATTGCCGCCTTGCTCTGAGACATCCGTTTTTATGTTTCTCTCAGATGACATATTCTGACAGCAGCTCCACTAGTTTTCATAATGTTATATTGTTCATCTTCTTTTACTCACCAACATATTCAAATTTCACTTAGATTGGCTAATTTTTGAAATAGCACAAAAATAGAGTTGTCTCTATTTTTGTGTTTTTTCCTTAATATTTGGTAACCAATGTATATAAACATACACCAAAATTCGAATAATAAAATTAATAATCATCCCTCGAAGCTGTTCCTTTTTTAAACCTTTAAGAAATCTTTAATCCAATAGTTATCCATAACTTTATTTTATTAATTTCTCTCTCTATTTAAGAACTATTAAATTATTTACTTTAAGGAAAGTTTAACTCTTAACATACTATTTTTTAGCACAAATGCTAAAAAATACATATTAAGAGATAAATAGTAGAAATTTTAATCTTCGCATCGAGAATACAATCATACTGCATAAAATTAACTACACATATTAGTAAATATTTGCATAGTAAAAATTAAAAAGTGTTACTCACGGAATTGAAAAAATACATGCGCACTCAATTAATATTAACTAAAGATTTTAATAAATATGTATCACAATTTTTTTCACATTTAATTTACATATGTTACTTTATAATGGTGAATAAAGTTGCATGCAGTGGAAAGTGTCTATAAAATAAAAAAGAAATGCCTTATAAACTTTCTCACGGAAAGATTAATGTTCTCATTCTTTCAACGGAATTACTGAAGTTTTATTATTAAAAAATTTAAAGTTCAGTCAATAAAAAAAATTGAGAAAAGCGAGAAATAAAAATTTGGAATGACATCATTAATTCCTATTTTTAAATTTTCTGAAAATCTAAAAAATAGGAATTAATGATGTCACTTCCCATGACTGATAATTATAAAAAGTATAAGTTCGGTTATTTCAAATAAATTATCTTCGACTATGAGAATGCTCTCAGAATTGCCCTTAGGTTGTTTATGTAAAAGAATAATCAGCTTCTATTTTTATCTTTAATGATATCATTTGGATAAAGGAAAATATATATTCAGTTTTTTTCAGTTATTTATCTAGTTGAAGAATAATTTTAATAAAGATTCTGGAATATGCCTCATAGATTATTATAAAAAAGATTTTTTCCTAAAAATAAAATACTGTTCCTAAACTTACAAAGTAAAATTCCTGAAGAATAAATAAAATAATATTTAAATTTTTTTAATACTCTTGAATGGAATCCCAAACTGGAGTCATAGCACGGTTTTGGAGACTAGAACTTTTATAAAACAAGTCGATTGCAAATTTTTGTGTCTTTTGAATTTGTGAAAAGAGCCCCTTTTTTGGGATAAACAAAACTAACAATTGCTTGTAGGTTAATACAATGATTTTTTTTTTTTGTATTTAAAGTTATAGTCGTAAATATTAAAATTACATAATTTCGTAAATTTGTCCCAAGTGTTCCTCGAAAATATAAAATATCTACGAAACTGAAATTTACAGAAATTTTAATATAAACATAATTAGATAAAACTGTTTAAAGATAGCAAAAATATAGAACATATAACCAGTATACAAAATTATTTTAAACATTCTTTGAATGTTTATTTTATGGTAATTCTATTTAAGCAGCATTTGCGCTGATTGTATTGCCATACTTATAAATTTTGTATTTATTTATTTTGCGTTATGATATTTCTAACCAGGCCTTATATATATATATATATATATATATATATATATATATATATATATATTATCTGTAACTCAATTGAAAGTTATTAAAAAAATAATTTTTGATAACATCTGAAATTGATTTTTCTAACAGCTTAGTTTCTCGTGAAAAAAATCCCTATAAAAATCTTTTTTAGGGAGAAAAATTGCATATTTGAATTCTCCAATATATACAGATTTAAAATATGTAAAAATAATATACAATTTTTGAAGCAATTTCGGTTCACAAATTGGTTATTCAAAGGGTTACCCTAAAGAAACTGAAAAACACAAACGAGGTAATAAAATTTCATTTTAATCAGAAGAAAATTCAGTTCGTCACATTTATTTTTTATTTAATACATTATCAAAGCTTAAATTAATTTTTTTATTACACTGAAGCTTTATAACTAAAATATCTAACATCTTTTTAAGAAAGATTGTAAATGTATCCTGTATCATAACAATTTTGATTTCTATAAATTGCTTAGTAATATTTTGTATCAGATTACAATCAACAATAATAAAGTAAATATACATAACATATTCCAAAATGAAAGACCATGATTGCTTAATATAAAAACATATTTAATGTATTCCAAAACAATTTAATTGGAAAAATTTTTTCATTGATATATAGATCTTACTCTTTTTAAGTGAATGTGTTTTTTTTTCAGATACCTTTTAAAACCAGATTTCATGAGGCGCTCTGATAAAACATTCGATCCTTTCGCAGAATCACCTGTTGATGGTGTCATTGCAGCTCAGTGTTCTGTCCGCGTAATATCGGGTCAATTTCTATCAGACAAAAAAGTAGGCACGTACGTAGAAGTGGATATGTACGGTTTGCCAACAGATACCATTCGGAAGGAATTTAGGACACGTATGGTACCTGCTAATGGACTCAATCCTGTTTACAATGAAGAACCTTTTGTTTTCAGGAAAGTTAGTATATGTTTTCTTATAACATGAATTCTGCCAAGGAACTAGCATGAATATATTTCTGTACCAAATAATTCGACTCTAACAACATATGAATTTAAATGATGAAGAATTAACATAGAAATGTTTATAATATCAACAGATGCATGAAGGAAAATTTATTTAAAAGAAAATTTCAAGATTTTTCGAGACTCGATTCACAACACTTTTTAATCTTGAGGATGAGCTATGTTAGTTTCTGCAATTAGGATTAGGACATTTTTGGTAGAAATCACAATGTATAACTTATTAGTTCTACCAAAGTGAATATACGTAACATTGGGAAAAAATGTAGCCTATAAATAACCTCCTCTGATGAAATGAAGTGAAATTTATCTAGAATACGTATAACATTTTATGTGGGGTTAAACACGTTTTGCTCATTATGTTGTTAAATTAACGAAGCTTATTTATGTACTGGGTACTATATCATTCTTTCTCTCTCAATATAATATCCAAATACACTGATGGAAAAAAAATCCCAACACCAAGAAGGAGTTGTGCTAGCAAAACGAAATTTGGCAGGCGTGTTCATACATCTGAAAGATGACGTGGATTCAAATTTTGCGCTCGACGCACCAGTGTGACGCTAGTAGCGATACACAGAAGATGCAAATAAGGTTTCTTTAAATATGCGCTGAGCGTTGTTTAGCGTCGAGGTTTGATGTAGTGAGTTGATTCTAGTCCACAATGCCTTTAAGAAGACGACGAATCCATTATCAACAGCTCACTGAGTTAGAACGAGGTCGTATAATAGACCTACTAAAAGGTAAATTTTCTTTCCGCGAGATTGCAGAAAGGCTTCGCAGAAATGCATCCACTGTGCATAAATGTTGGCAGCAGTGATCAAGGGAAGGCACTGCCTTAAGAAGACCGGGTTTCCGGGCGGTCACGAGGCACTACTGAGAGGGAAGACCTCCGTGTTCGGCGTATGGCCGTAGTGAGTCTTACTGCGTCTGCAGCAGAAATTCGAGCAGCAGTTGGCACCACAGTGACACAATGAACTGTTACCAATCGGTTACTTCAAGGACAGCTCAGAGCCAGACCTCCTGTAGCGTGCATTCCACTAACGCCAAACCACTGCCGTTTGCGACGTCAGTGGTGTCAGACTAGAGGTCAATGGAGGACGGAGTGGAGATCTGTTGTGTTTTCTGATGAAAGCCGGTTCTGCCTTGGTGCCAGTGATGGCCGTATGTTGGTTAGGAAGAGGCCAGGTGAGCGCCTGTCTGCGACCTACTCACACTGGACCTACACCTGGAGTTATGGTCTGGAGAGCAATTTCTTGTGACAGCACAAGCACTCTCGTGGTTATCCCACGCACCCTGACAGTAAATGTGTACGTCAGTCTAGTGATTAAACCTGTTGTTCTGCCTTTCATGAGTAGCATTTCAGGTGTTTTCCAACAGGATAACGCTCGACCTCATACTGCTGTTGTAACCCAACATGTTCTACATGGTATCGACATGTTGCCTTGGCCTGCCAGATCACCAGATCTGTCTCCAATTGAGCACTTATGGGACATCCTGGACGACAACTCCAGCGTCATCCACAACCAGCATTAACCGTTCCTGTTATGATCGACCAAGTGCAACAGGCATGGAACTCCGTCTCACAAATGGAGATCCAGCACCTGTATGATACAATGGATGAACGTTTGTATGCTTGCATTCAAAATTCTGTCGGTTACACTGGTTATTAATGTACCTGTATTTCACTTCTGCAATGACTCTTCTCGGGCTTAAATTAACCTGTGATCTTAAAATTGTAATCAATTATGTACATTACCTATATAAATGTATTGCTGAAATTTCATTACTCTACAATAATTATTTCTTGGTGTTGGGTTTCATTTTTTTTACATCAGTGTATATAAGAAAGTAATTTATATACAATAACCTTCTTTAATTTATTCTTCTTTAAACTATATTTAATAACTCGATTACTTGTGTCATGCCTATTAGTGAAACAAAATTTTGTACTGGCCTCTTTAAGCAATTCAAATGTTTAATAATACTCGTATTTATACTCTCTTATGTTAAGTACGAGTGCTGTTTAATAATGAATTCAATATGTAAGAGTGTGAGACGTTTCACGGTTCAATATATCAATTGACAGTTAGTACATTATATATCGTAATTGAAGTACATACTGTTAATTTTACTTTCGACAAAACATATATCATATTTAATCAAAATTGCGAACAGAGTAATGTAGCATAAAAAAAATACAGCATTATATGTATACTGCATATTAAAGGCAACATACAATACATTATCAATAATATTGGCAAAACCATTCCTAGAATAGCTGTCGCTTTCATAAAATTATAATTTTTCCACCTCTTTCTCATGTCATATGGATTAATGTTGAATTCTGCAAAGATATGTTCAAAATTGACTGTTTATAATTATGTTCCTATTTCAATAAAATTCGTCCGATATTTACTTTAATAAAAAAAAAATTCTTGTTTTCTCTATTTTTGAAAAAATTTCTAGATTTCACCCAACTGATAAAAACATAAGGTGGTACAACTCAAAAATCTCTATACAATTGTTCCTGTAGTTGTTTTACAATTACAAAACAAACGAAAAACTTCTAAAATAAAATTAAGAAATGAATCCTAGTTTATTTGCAAAATAAATATCAAACCATCAAATAATTTTTTCAGTTTTTAAGCTTACAAAAGAAAAAATATCTTAACTATGAAAACTTTTAATAAATCAATAATCATGAAATTGAGAACAAAAATTACAGACAAAAAGCTTTGTTTTTCAGTTGTTAAGATGGACATATTCAAAATTAATATGGTGAAATATTTTTCAATCTGAATATTTATAGACTTAGAGCATAAACGAGTATTTTTTTGAAATTTATGTACATTATCACAATACTTATCACGGAATATATACCAACTTTGTATCTTAGGTAGTATTACCAGATTTAGCAGTGTTACGAATAGCTGTTTTCGATGAAAATGGAAAAATGCTTGGACAGCGCATTTTACCTTTAGATGGCTTACAAGCAGGTAAAACAGTTTAAATTGATGTTAAGCATTTTTTCAAAAAAATTATGTTGTTTGGAAAGTTATATTGTTTTATATTAAAATGAAAAACGTATAACGAATAAACATTTTATTGAATTATATTTTGTCAAATCTATAGTCTAATACCTTTTACCATCATTCTGGTCGTAGCAGCATTTCAGACTCATCAAATATTTGGTTTTCACAAGCAAAAAACTGATTCAGGTGGGAAAAACGAAATGACTTTCTGATCAACCCAATATAACATAATCATAAACTCTGTATAATAGGAATGGAAATTATGTAAATATACTTAAGAGTATTTTAATTTTAATATATTTGTCTTATGAATAATACTTGTCTTTACAATTTTGTATCAGATTTTATGTCTTAATAATGATTATCATTAAAATATATTACATATCTAAATATTTCTAGGAAATATATCAGTAAGGAATACATACTAATAGATTTCCTATAAATATTTAGATATGTAGTATATTTTAATGATAAGTCATGTGATATTAAAATGCATACATTTACTTAAAATTTTTTAATAATTTTAGTTTATTTGTACACATACTTTTCAATATCCTGTGAATTTTGCATTGAAATGGCAAACAATATTTCTTAGTCATTTTTAAAGTCTTATTTTAATTTTGTAATATTTATTACTAATATCTCCAGAATAAACATGATTACATAATAATGGATTATAACATTTAAAAAGGAAATAAAAAATATTTTCAATGGAAATTCTTAATATAATGACTTAAAAAGTACTGATTTGTAAATCTTAAAATCAATCTGGCCACAAAATATTTTGGTTTTTCGATAAGTAATTACATGATTGATACGATTATGTAATGGTACGTTATAGTATACATTTTCATTTTTAGAAAGAATAACAATTCTAATGCATATTTCAAAATTTTCTGACATTTTGCAGGAAATTCAAAAGGAAAAAATCAAATATTAAGAACATTTAATTTTTAAATTTGAATATATGTAAAAAAAAAGGACAAAAATAGAAATCTTTATTATTTTAGAAAAGCGATTTTAAGCGATTTTCAGAAAAATCTTGATATATCACAATAATTATCAGTATAAACTGTTATTATCCTATTTAAGTATCAATGCTTATAAATTATAAATATTTGAATTTATTTATATAAACATCGAAATCCATTATTACTATTTTATAAAACTCTATCAATGAAAATACACAATAGTTTAAAATAAAATAAGATTCCTAAACTTTTTAGTTTGTTATAAAAATGTTACGAAAATATCTCACCTATGTATATTTTCGTCATAATTAAATTATTGATAACTGAGTAATTCATTTTATTTCATAATGAATGTTAATTAAAACAGCTAAATAATAAATATTACAATTTATTGCTAATTTTTTTTCCATAGGTTACCGTCATGTCTCTCTAAGAACAGAAGGAAACTTTCCCTTATCGTTGTCTATGCTTTTCATATGTGTGGAGCTAAAAATATATATACCTGATGGATTAGGAGGTAATTCTCAATTCATTTTTTTTACCAAATTTCTACTCGTGCTTAGGATGTTTTGAATTATATTGTTATTATTGTTGTTACTTATGACAATTGGCGAAGCTAAGCCCTCCCGTTATTGACTGAGTAAATAAAGTCAGGAAGAGAGTCTTTCATTTTTGAACAGAGTATCCCCTGGAAGTACAACTTAGCTCATAAATCGCAGCACTATCTAGAACTTTCAATTTAGAGATAGGATGCCAGAGAAGACACAAGGAGTGGCTCCTCTAGAGGTATTAATTTGCAATGGGAACATGAAAGACATTGCATCCACAACATATTTTACGTGCCCCAATCGCCATTAGGGAAGATGATGGATCTTCGATAAGCCGGGATTCGATCTCACTACCTTCCAGTGACGAGAACGACGCCCTAACCAACCAGGCCGCCATGGTCCATTTTCAGAATAAATAAATATGTTTAATAACAAAAATACATGTCAAAGAACAGTATGCAGATAAAATAGGTTTAAAGGATAAACCTATTTTCATCTCAAACTGATTTTGAAGTTTCCTTTTATAAGTGATTGATATTCAAATTTGAAACTATGAATAATGTGATGAATTTTTGATTAAACTAACTTTGAACTGATCAAACAATAAATGTTTTTCTTGATTTTCACCATTAAAGTGTAACAATCGATAACGGTAAATTCTAAAAAACATTCGAAAATGTAACAATCACGTTCTACTTTTGAATATAAAGTATTTTACGCATATTAATAAAACTGATTATTCCAATGTTTTAAATGAAAATACTTGACAGTTTTTAGGTTTAGGAATTTATATATAAATACAGTCTCAGTCTCAATATTTTAATCATCTTTATATATATATATATATATATATATATATATATATATATATATATATATATATATGCTAGATAATCAACTGATCTATTTCTTTCAAGTTATTTAATTAAATGATGAGATTTTTTTAAATCGATAGCTATATTATGAAATAAACAGGATTTTAGATTAGATTTAAAAGTGCTGCATATGAAACTCAAATGTAATAATTTTATAATATTGATGACGTTACTAAGCGTTGTGTATTTTTAAATATGACGATAATAAGATTTAAAAAATATTCTAAAGCAAGTTTGTGAAAATATACCCTATATATATATTTCCAATTAGCGTATTGAAATTATTCATTTATAATATAAGACAATAAGACATATTAAATGTAGATGGTCAAATAATTTAATAATTTGAACTTTATATGCTTTGAACCTATACTATTTCAATATGTATATTGTTATAGATATTTATATAATCATTTTTCTTAACTTAATGGTTCCAAGTTCTTAACTACATTTGAAATGCAAATGAAATCTATTTGAAATATTTTACAATTTGAAAATTATTGTTCGATTTTTACATGATTGTAAAACATTGTTATAAATTGAATATAAATTTTATATGCTTGTAAATAAAAGTAATCAATAGTTTCATGTAAATTATTGTAATAAAGAAAGGCATCAATAAAATAAAATGGCTTTTACAGACAATATTTTCTCCAATTTTTCGTGCATCACTTAGAAAATGTGCGCAAAAAGAGTTACTGCTATTACGATTGCATTTTGTTTACGTTTTAATGGTATGCTTTTCCAAAATTTCTTGATAGATTTAATGGATGCTTTATCGGATCCCAGAGCTTTCCTGTCAGCTCAAGAGAAAAGAGTGGCCCAAATGAAGGCGATGGGAATAGAAGAGGCTGACGTCCAGACGAATGACTTAAAACTGGGTAGCGTCAAAGCTGGAGGCAAAAAAGACGATGATAAGAAAGGTAAGTTGCTCGATAGATCTATTTCTAAAAAGATTTTCATCTTCAGTATAATATTAAGTGATATAACGCATGCTTTTCCAAAACATCTTATCAGCAATCTTTTTAACCAAAGGCTCATAAAACAGTTTATAAAGCTGAAACATCATCCTTAATAATACATTGGTGTTCAAAATTAAGAGAGTTTTCAAATTTAATCAATAATCTCCAGAATTACTGGACAGATTTTAATGAAATTTGTCATGTACATAAATTTATATATTACAATACAATTAACCATGCAACAGTTATAAAACACGCGTATGATCTTGCGTATAACTCATTGGAATCGGAAAGCATGCAACAGCGTTTGCAAAATAAAACAAGAAAATAGATTTATAGGGGATATGGAGGGTCTCCTCTTACAGATATAAAGTCCTCAAAGCGTGATTTCATACTTGAAATAAGTCCATTTATGATTTCTTGTGGCAATTGGTCCTACTGGGTTAGCAACGCTGTTTTTAGGCTCTGAATGGTTCTTAGAAGGATCGCAAATTGCAGTTGCCCTCCACAGAGCTTCCCAGACATGCTCTATAGGATTTAAGTCTGTAGATCTGCTTGGCTAATACATCCTAGAAATATCCTCACCTTTTAGAATACCGTCTATCAGAAGAGCTTTATAAGGCTTCTTGTTATCTTCCGTTAAAATGAACTCAGTGCCAACTGCGCCCATGGAAAAGTGAACATAGGGCTCCAAGACCTCGTCTCAATATCTCACAGCACCCCCGTCAAAGACATGGAGAAGTGTGCGACCAAGACCGCGTTTAACATGAGAGAGAGAGAGAGAAGCTTGACCATACCATTAAACCTCTGCCGTCATAACAGTTGTTTTCGCAGGCATTAGAGGGCAGGTAGCGGGTCCCTGATTCTCTCCATATGAATGTACAGCCGACATCTGTGACTAGGCTGAACCGGAACACATCAGTGAAGAGAACGGCCACCCATTGATCCATACTTCAATCACTATGCTCTCTGCACCATTCTAAGCGGACTCTCCTATACGAAGAAGTGAGCGAGACATAAATCACAGATTTTCGTGCAAATAACTCTCTCACTCATGAAGTCTTTTGGAAATAGCCACCCTTGAAACTTGGGTTCCTGTAACCGTAAACAAGTCACGAGAGAGCTGAGAATCTGTAGTACTCCGGTTATGACTGGTTAAAATAAACAAATGGTGATCATCTCTGGCTGCCGTGGACGACTTTCTAAGCCATTCTCTCAATAGATTCGGTCTAATGGAACTGTTCCCATAATTTACACTGGAAGCTAGGTATTAAATTGAACTCCCTACAAATCCGCTCTTGAGACTGCCCTGCTTCCTCTCCCCAATTCACCATCTCATTACATCATCTAAACGTTGGTTATTATATATTGGGAATGTTACAATTTGAATTCAATAGATTGCTGCTCAAAATCACCAAGAAATTAGGCAAGGTGTGTTAGAGAACGAAAAGCGTGCTTTGTAACGCGAGCTTATAAAGCCTGTTCCAGTACTGGCTCCACTCTAGCATGCGTGTACGCTTACGTATTCGACATACATTATCTCCCTTTTTGTCTTGAAGTAGTGGCGTTTTACATTCCGTTCAATTCTTTTCAAGAAATTCGACAAATTATGCAATTTTTTTAATTTTGAACACCAGCGTATATTTTTATAATGAATATTATTATGTTAAATAAATTAATTCATACATTTCTATTTGTGAATCTTTACAATATGAAAACATGGCCTGAAACCTTCATAGATCACAGGCGTCTATACGCAATAGCTGCATGAAAATGTAAATAAAAAAAAGGCTCACCTTAAAATCAACACATTAATTCTAGTTTAGAAACCCTTATCCATCATTTGAAGATACCTTACATCCATTGGAACCTTACATCCATTGAAGATACAAAAATATTTTAAACAAGCAATGTGATTTTATACTTTAAGCTATACATTTTTTGCATATACATTTTTCAAGATCTTTTTGAATTATTAAATATTTTTTGCATTTTCATGAACATTTTATTATGGTGTTAAATTTCAAATGAATTAATATTACGCTTTTCCTAATTCCTTGAATTCTATTAATTTTATAAATTATTTATAATTTAAAATTACCTTTCCGTTTGATTATTTTTTAAATTTTAAATCCAAAAAAATTAATTACTAAAGCTTTTCATTTAATAAAAGGAAAATGCATGATTTTAGTTTCATATATCAATTTTTTTAAAAAATATAAGAATAATATAAAAAAAATACAAGACGCAGAACAATAATTTGAATTGCGACTAATTAATTACACCGAATGCTATTTTCTTAATGAAAGGAACAATAAAAAATCTAATCAATTTATTAAAACAAAAATCAACTATAAACAAGACATCCAAATTAAATTTCTGAATTCAGCTTTGAGAATCAAAAAACTAACAAAATAAAAATAATAAAAGCAATTATTTTCTTTTAATTTTTTTGTCATATATTGCTATTTTGAGTAATTAATTGTTGGAATTTATTTTTGTTAATGTATTTGAAATATTTTTTGACAAATATTATCATACTATATAAAGACGAATAATGTATGGAAATCACAGATTTTCTTGTTTTTGATGTTGATGAAATTTTTATTTCAGGTATTCTTTTAGCATTCTAAAATACTCCTATGGTATTATCTTCTTCAAAACACATATCTCCTGAATAGTGATCATTAATGCTTGAATCGAAAAAAATCTCTAGCAGAGTTCTCTTTCATATAAACTATTATTCTGACGTTAATATAGCAGGAAACAAAGTGTTAAAATGTTATTTATATTAACTAAAAATAACCATTTAAAGAAATCCTGTAAATAATAAAGCTCATGTCTATAAAGCTGACGCTCAAAAATTTTAGAAACATTCATGTGCAAATAAATGTGGTAAAAACAATAAATAAGTATAACTGTTACATGCATGAAAATAAGTATGACATTTTTTTCATTTTATAGAGAATGTTAAGATAGAAGCTATTACGCAGGAAAGTTTGAAACAATTAAAACCTTTCCAAAAGTTGAGAAAAAAGCAAATGAAAGAACTAAACGGCTTAGTGAAACGTCAACAAAAGGAAAAAGCTGCTGTTCAAAAATATCAGTGTAATGCCATTGATAAATATCTTAAAGGGAAAAACCAGTAAGTAATTAACACTGAGTATATCATTGTCTGTACTTAATATTTCGATATAACTCGCAATTTCGAAAAAATTAGAGATAAGTACAGCTTTTAGAAATTTTATTTAAGAGTTCGTCTAGACCCAAGCCCGTTTATCTAAAAGCGGTCTATATTCCGCTATTAGATCCTGTTGAATAATCCCAGCTGCAAAACATTCATTAATATATTAAAAACAAAATTTTCATAAAATATTTTGTTACATCATTTTAGTAACTATTTTCATAGTATTTAAAGTTTATTTTGCATCATATTTTTTCAAGTTTTCTTTTCATCTTTTAAGAATTTTTAATATATAAGAGTGTTCTTATTGTGCATTAATATATCTTAAAGTAACCCTTATATGTTTAAATACAAGAATTACTTTTGACTTATATCTGTTACATATGATTACTCCCTCAAGTCTGATAGTTTCCTCAAAATGACATGGGATGGTACTTAACGGAATCGGCGAAGTATGTCGGGAGTTACCTCTCGGTAGGGTCACCCTTGGCGTTATGTGGAATTAGAGCAAAGTCAGTCCCCTGCCTTTGTGTGTTCCCAGTCTCCACACATTCAAAATCTGTAATATTCACCTTTATTTAAGAACGAGACAAAAAGACTTGTTTCGAAGTCCTCTTCTTGTTATGGACTTATTTTCAGTTCATAGTTTTATATTACCCTATCTGGTTAGCCATTAGGCTAAACCAGATAGAGTAAAAAATAACCATAACATACATGATTACATTAATTTAATACAACTGTAGCCGCCTACTCTGTCTAGTGGTTAGCGTGTCTGATTGCGGAAAGGGAGGTCTGGGTTCGAATCCCGGTTCGGGCATGGATGTACTTTCTCTTTTCTCTCTTCTGTATTTGTTCTTTCCTTGTATAAACGGAGTGTGAATGGTTGCCTACCCTACAAACGGGTTCCTATATTATGTGTGTACTGAGGAAGTCGGACTCCACATCCAATTGCGGTTCAGTCGAAAGAGTGGAGCAGCGCACCCATACTGCCAGTCTGGCTGGCACTCGACAAAAAAAAAAATACAACTGTAAAATTTATTAGTAAAAATTGTATAGATGATATAAGATATTAGGCAAGGCTTTCCCTACTTTATTTTTGATACCTTATGACTGCGGTGGCCTGATTAGTTAAGACGTTTATTCTCATTATTAGAAGGAAGTGAGTTCGAATCCCTACTTAATCGAAGATACATCGTGTTTGCTAATGGTCACTGGGGCACATTAAATATGTTGTGTTCAAGATATCCTCTAAGTAAAATATTGAAAGGTTACTTCTAAAGGCGTCAGGCTAAGCCTAGAGGTCTTCTGCTTCGTTCATGCTTCTAAATTATGAAGACTTACCCACTGAGTTCCCCTCAACATAAGGTGCTATCACTTCTTCCCCTTGTAATGTTGATAATGGTGAAAAATCCTATTCATTATAAAAAAAATTTAATGAATGTAGAAACACAATATTAACCTCTCATTGTTTAACAATGGGCTTGGTTTCGGCCCTGAAACTTCGATAAACAAAATACTGCGTTGAGCCACGTTATACGTAGCGTTAGATTTTCGCTATTTTATTATAGCAAAAATCTAAACTTTTACAAAATACACGAACTTAAATTTCGATTTGTACTACTGGTGTTCACCTTATGCCAACTTTTCAACTCAAGCCCTTCCATATAATGAAACAATTACATAAGCTTTCTGTTAAATGAAGTAAATGTAAATCGACATGATTCACAATGATATGGATAACTCTTTGTAAAGTGGGATTATCCTCTGATACATAGACAAAAACGCAATTTATAGGCATATAGTGAAAATGAGAGTGAAGTGAAATAAACTGATAGCGATGAGACATAATTCAGAAAATGTTACTGCAATAACAAACAATAGTTAAGATAGAATGAGCTATTATTAAAAATTCGATAAGATAGAATGAGCTATTGTTTAAATTGGTTCGATTTTTGTATTCGTGAATAAGATGCATGTTAAAGAAACTTGTAAAAAACCAACATGTCAATAACAGTTATGTGTGATCACAATCTGTGTATGAATTCATACACAGATTGTGACACAAATGCCTACATTTTGCTTGACTTCATTTGTCAGTTTTCATTGGAATATCTATTTTGATAACTGATATTGATTTCAGTAATATAATTTAATGAAAATCTTGAATATATTACGAAGCGTAGCACTGATATAATTTTATTTTAAGTTGTTAAAGTTTATAAGGATTTATTAATTAAACTGATAATAGTTAGATAGGTTTTTGTGATATCACTGGTTACAAATTTTAATAAATTCAGTGGAGTGTCAAAGATTTTGCTTACTATAAAATCACGAAATCAATGAGGAAATTTTATATATCTATCTATCTCTCACACACATCTTTTTCTCAAATATTTCATATTTTGCGTAGGTGAAAATGCGCTTTAGGTCCGCTACTTGGCGCGTTTTCAAAATCGCCGATGCCATGGCGAAAATTCTACCGCTATTTCAAAGTGAAACTTGATTAGCGACCAATGAAAAGGCTAAAACAAAGGGTAATTAATGAGCATGCGCGAAAAAACGCTTCAAATTCGTGAGTTGGCGAAGTAGGGGACCTAAAGCGCAATTTAACCTTTGCGTCTCTCAGAAATGTACCTTTTTTTCAGAAGGGACAGCCGTATTTCCTATTTGTACCCTATGATTTAGAAATGATATTTTCTATCACTTTAGTAAATTAGGTTGATAGGCTCATTTCGACTATTTCTTCTTCATTTATAGCAAGCAAAGATGAATCCTTATAAATGAAATTTATTGTTGTAATAATTGTAACTTTTTCGTTTCGTAAGTATTTTATATTTATTAGGGAAGATGTACTGGAAGATGCTAAATTGAAAGAGTTAGTACTAAATCAAGTTCAACAGTGGTCTGAATTAGATGAGAAACATAAAAATGAAGAGTGGGAAGTGTTAAAGACCCATGCAAGTCAACAAGGTGAAATTTTGGACAAGCTTCTGGTCGTAGAACAGATGAAACAAATGAGGCAACTAGAACAAAAGTTTGATAAGTAAATTTTAAATATTATTTTACCCAAAAAAATAATTTCGATTACTTTTTAAGCATTCATCTGGAAACAAACGAATAAATAACCAATAATATGGAAGCATTTTAAAAGGAGAAAATTATTTTAATTTTTAACTTTCAGTTATTAATTTTATATATTTTGTAAGTCATAAACAATTTTATATGAATCTTATGTATTATCATAATATTTTTTATTTCCTATATTAAATTTAGAATCTGAAAAATTGCAAATTTATAGATTATAAATATATTTAATTTATGATTTTTATTATGTTATTCTAAAATATTATATTTTCAATGATGATTTTAATCAATTAAAATTTAAAACGCATTTATAGAGAAGATACTGTACAAGAGAATTTTTTACTGCGATATTTTTAGTCAGTTAGTTTTAATGGATATTTCTAATGTGTTTTATACATTAAGGTATGTTTTTTTTAGAACTGCATCATACTTATTAATGATTAAATTTAAGAGTTAACTTCAGTAATTCTAAATTGGAGAAACTTGATTCAATCGAGGACTCCTATTTAATGAATGATTCTTAGCTGATTTTTAAGGGGTCGTGATAACTTATTTGGGCAAACTTCATTTGCAATATTTTTCTTTAACTTGAGTATGGAAGATATTACTCTTTTACAATCGTTAGCCCTTCCCTGAAAATGCTACAAAAAATTTTTTTTTTCTTTTTCATTAGTGGTGAATCTTTTGTAAACTATTTATGCACACCATAACTGCACCAGTACACATATTTTATCTATACAAGGGAGACTATTGTGCACATATTATATTTTTTATTGCATTTTTATATACCATTTATTTTTACATAAAATAAGTAATTATAACTCTAAATTTTATTCAATGGCTAGAGTATTATTTAGACGTTAAGACGTCATTAACGAAACAAAACATATATATATATATATATATATATATATATATATATATATATATATATAATCAGTTTATTCTAATTTATTATATATATTTTCATTTTAAATGGATTTATTATTTTCAGCCATATCTCGAAGTTGTTATATTTAATTTTTACTTATTTACCGATTCATATTTATAATATTATAATAAATATGCAATTTATTTAAGTATTATAATAAATATCAATTTATACACACAAAATGGGAAAGAAAATCTACTTTTAAGCAACACTGCAAAATATTTGCAAGAAACCTTGATCAATAAATGCTTATAAAAAGTCCATGGAATATGATATACAATGTACCATAAATATACTTACTCCTAAAATCTTAGTTGCCTTTTCTTTCAATTTTAATTTATTTATGTAATTTTTATAAACTTCTTAATAAATTTTTAAGCAAAAATTTAAAACAGGACACGATGTCCATAGGGAAACAGCTCTATCCTTACCTCATCCAAACATCAAGGATTTATCCAAGATGCGAAGTCCATTTCTTTCTGTTATTATTACAAATTTTTAGAATACAAAAACACCCTTCTGGCAATAATCTTAAATTCTGAAGTAAATTTAATCATGCATTTTTAAAGTAAAACACAAACAATCGTAGCTTTGAAGTTTTCCCCAAAAAGTTAAAAATGATTTTATAATTTCACGATTTTTTTTTTTCCATTAATTGCTTGCAAATAAATTTTAATGTTTTATGAAAATTTAAATTAACTAACTAGAATAAAAATAATTTAATTGCTTTTAAAATATTTTAAAATTAAAATTTTTCTCTAGTCTTCATGCATTATCTAGAAATGAATTCGTATTAAAATAAATATGTTATAATAAAAATACATATTAGATCATTTTTTAATAATCGATGCAGACACACATTTAAAATTATAAATGTTTTCCGATAATAAAAATTACAAAGTAAATCATGACAAGAAGAAAGCCGGCTTATTCTTTAAATAACATTTCATATCTTCAAAATAATTTAAGAATGGAAATTCGAGTCGAGGATTCCTTTAAAATAAACTATAATAATTACAAATCTTTGAAGCTTTTGTTTTAATACCTATTTTTTATGTTTATAGTAAAGAAAATTAATATTATTAATTTTGTAAATATTAGAACGTTTTACTATTGCAATACAATTCAGACCATTTAATATTATTTTAAAATTCAAAACAAATAGAAAAGAGTCCAATTTTACAAATATCCAATAAAATTGTTCTTAAAACAAAACTTATACATATACGAAAAATATATTAGAGAGTACTGCAAGATAATTTTAATTGTTTTATACATTTGTCAAATTTTCTCAATGGCTATAAATATCTTAGCCCTTTTGATATCAGAAAAAAAATTTTCTCATAATAACTATTTTATTAATTATTATTGATGAATTTCCTTAATAATAAAATCAGGTAAAAAATGTTATTTTTCAAGCATAATAGAACGTTAGCAAGTTTTACAAATATTATTAATAAAATATAAACTTTAATATTTTTATAAATTATAAAAGTAATTACTTTTAAAACAAAAAAATATCTAAATATATTATAAATTCTATCAACATTTTATTGAAGTAAAAATATATTACATTTGTTTTGTTCATATATTACATATGTTTGTTTCCAAAAAACATAACTAAAAAATTAAGCTATAGCAATATAAAATTATTTTAAAACATTCTATATTGTTATTTAGTGACAACAAGGAAATGAAATCAAGACAAGCTAAAATATCAGTTGAAACAGCTAAGGAAGTGAACAGCGATCGAACTTTGAGAAACAAAGCAGAACGAGAAAGGTAAATTTAAGCTAAATATCTTTTCAAAATGTTTTTATAAATACTTTGAAAATTAAACTAAAAACATATAAGAGAGAGATTTTTAAATAACTGATAACTGCAATCGTAGGTTTTGATTAACTTTCAGTATTATTTGTTTATTTTTTATGAAAGCTAATTTAACTTAAGCGTTCAAACAACCCATGAAGAATCCTATTAATTAAGCTTTTTATTTATAATAATATTATAAATAAAGATACAAGAAGAGAGAATTTTATCTTTTTATTTTAAGTGTTTAGAAAAATCGATTAATTTTAAACTAAAAATAGTAAATCATAATATCGAATGTATTTTGAATATCTTAATGTTAGTCTTTGTGATTTTTATCTATTAATCAAAATTAATTAATTTTAAAATGATTATCAGGTGAATTTGTCATTGTTTAAATGGATTATGATTTCAGAGACATAGTTTATATATATATATATATATATATATATATATATATATATATATA